>JAWPHD010001803.1:0-293464 GCA_037043455.1 Cyrtodaria siliqua | reverse complement strand
GTCGGGTAGTGAAGTCATAAGTACTTATTGATGAAACTTGACCTTTATTGAACATTTTATCAAGAACGTCTCCTGAATTTTTTATAGACCAAAATAAATTAAGCCCAGAGTTTTCATAAGTTTTATCACAATATAGTTTAACGTGATCTTTAACGGCAGTAAGACAAGAAGTTAAAAGTTTGAAGATGTTTGTTGTGATGCAGGCACTAACTCGATGTAAATGCTCATAAAATAACCAATTATTAACACTGATCCTAATGTCACTCAGTACTTCACAAAATAATTGGATGAACAGTGAGGCCGATCCTCCTAATCACATTTGTAGATCTTTATTAATTCTTCCGATAAGTTATAACATGACAACTGCATGTCAATGTAAAAATCTTATCCTCATACTAAGTGAAATAACATCCCCACTGGGAAGGTAAGGTTGGTCTGCTATATAACGTTTCTCGAGTAAACTGACACTTAAGCTTACAGATACACATTTGATCACGTGACGTAACACTTGACACATTGATTTTTGATTACAGTATGAATTTTAAGGATAAACTTTAAATAAAGATAAAAATATCGGACAGGGAAAACAGCCTTCAAGGACGACAGTCAAGCACAAAACAAAACAGAAGAGTCCTTAAATTACTTTTATATTTGGAAAGAAGATCAGGGTTACGATAATAAAATTTTGCAAAGGTTTTACGAGGTTTATGGTAACTGTAACCCTGATTGAGTAGCTTTTTAGTTATACAAAGATTACGAATATTAAAGTCCTCAACTCGAGTACAAGCTCTTGAAAAACGAATAAGTTGAGACACATACACCCCATAATAAGTTGCTCGGGGAACATCCCCATTCAAGCATGTGTCAAGTGGGGGTAATTTACAATGTAAAATTAAAATCATCTCTCTTGTTATAGATTTTGCTAATTATTTCACCATTTTCAATCGAGAGATCTAAATCAAGAAAAGAAGCGTTATTATCAGATATATTAGCTTTATTAAGTTCGGTTTTTCGATAAGCTGGATATAAATTGCTCAATAACATCAACATTTTGAACTTCCTGCATGAAAACATGCGTCAGTCGATATGTAACTACGTCAATACTGGGCTCATTATTCATTAAACAGGTTGTCGGAAGACCCATCAACAATGTAGTACATCAGTAGTGAAAATAGACATGGTAACCTATTTGAATAAATACTGTTTACCTTCTTTAATTACGGAAAACTAAGCAATATACATATATATAGTGTTTTATAATTCATGATACTTAGAATTTAGTTTGTACTGAATATGAACACGATCTACTTGTATGGCTGAATCATACCCAGCCCACTAACAACACATTCAAGGAGGAAGAGCAGTGTTTCTTTTGTTTTGTTTTACATAGTTATTTTTTACAATAGTGCAATCGCCTTGGAACGGTCAGTGGCAAAAAAGGCCGCTTGGGGTTTAAACCAGGTTCTATGGTGCACTAAACCTCACTCTTACCCTATTGTCATCCAGATAAATGGGACAGTGTTAATAAAGTAATCCCCGCCAGGTTATAATCTATAGCAAACAAGGCAGCATTAATAGGCAATATAAGTAAAACGCATACATGATCATGTATATATACTACAAAACAA
The DNA here is from genome assembly GCA_037043455.1 of Cyrtodaria siliqua. Classification (NCBI taxonomy): domain Eukaryota; kingdom Metazoa; phylum Mollusca; class Bivalvia; order Adapedonta; family Hiatellidae; genus Cyrtodaria; species Cyrtodaria siliqua. The sequence goes on along the minus strand of JAWPHD010001803.1, from coordinate 291,836 downwards.
CAACAGCCCAGACAGCCACAAAGTAAGTACTCAATGACTTTGCAGAAGCCAAAGCAACACGAAAATAAACCGCTAAGGGTACGACAAGACAAGATTAAAGACAAACATCAAATGCTACCATCCTATAAGGATCATAGGGTCCACAATCTGTCCGGTCATCATACCATAAAAGAGGAAATCATGATTTCAAAATTGGTTTTAATGCCGTTTTTATGTTTGACTTCTGACAGTAGTACGCAATAAATGCGTTTGAGCAAATCTTTCATTTTGTGATGTAACTGAAGAAACGTGCATTTCATAACATCATGTGAAATGCACTAAATCCAGATAAGCAAGCAATTATTGTTATATGTCGACTAATTATATTAATTTAAACATATTTTATTGCCAATATATAATCGCAAAAGGGTTGGCTACAAGTTCTTACAGCATTAGTTAAGGTTCCTCTAAACCCCCTAAATGAAAAAGAAAGTAAATTTAGATTTATATGTGATTTTGTTGGAGTTTGTGCATGTTTTGCATATCGTTTTAAGCGTCTTAGAACCAAGATTTTGAAAATAATAATGTTTTTGCACAATTCTTTTTATTATTGTTAATATTTTGTAAAAATGTAACCGTAATTTGGGCATCATACGACGGAATCTCAAGTTCTTTTTATTTTACGGCTTTGGACAAAATAATTATGAAGAAGTCAACTTCAATGTCTACCTCAGGCAGTGCCATTTGAATTTTGTCAAAAATCAATGTCACAATAACCATAATTTATAAAACTAACACACCTATATTTTCAAATATATTTACAATTTGGGCCTATTTTTATGACTATTTTTATATCTTCACGTGCATGCTTGCACGGGATATTATGGAGGTTTGACAGCTGGATATGAGTACGGTTTTATGAATGTTTCATGCTGATCGGGAAGCGATCGCATAAGCAACCAACTTAAGCTAGGTGAAACAATCATATAGCTACCTTGCTTTGTCAAATGCTGTATAGAAATCGTCCATATCCAGAAGAAAATTGTAATATTATCATATTTTTCGCGATTTCGGAAGTGCCAAATAACATACGAATAACATACACCGGAAATTATAACCGAAAAAGTAGGTCCCACGTTGCAGGTGCACGTCGTAAATGTGAAAATACTAAAGGATGTAGTAACTGTGTCATATTTATAGAAAATTAAGATGCGTATGATCTTAAATAAACACGGAAATAGAAAACTTTATTAAAATTGAGAAAAACTCCCCATCTTACTCGATGAGTTTGAGAAGACTATTTCTGGCGTAAGAATACAATTCCGTCAAAACAGAGTGAAGCCAATAAACTTTTGTAAACAAACGTCGGCGAACCTATAAATAAAGCGACATCTCATGTCCGATCAAAGAACAGTATTGACGGTATGGTTAAATATAACAAGGATGATTTATTGCATATTCATTTTTTACTAGAAACTTCACTTAAACGCGTGTATTTGGTTAATATGCATCACCACTGTCTAGGGAAAAAAATGTCGACATGCAGTTCAACACGAGGTCACTTTCGAGGTCAAAATACGTAACGTTATATTAGTTGGCATGGGATTTTCGGCTTGGCACAGCCTTCAGTATATCAAAACAGAATTATTTTCATTATAAATTTTAATTTATTTCTCATTTTGAAGTAACTTGAGATTCCGTCGTATGATGCCCAAATTACGGTTACATTTTTACTAAATATTAATAATAAAAAAAAAAATTGTACAAAAACATTATTATTTTCAAAATCTTGGTTCAAAGACGCTTAAAATGATATGCAAAACATGTACAAACTCCAACAAAATCACATATAAAACTAAATTTACTTTCTTTTTCATTTAGGGGGTTTAGAGGAACCTTAATGCCCTTCCCGACAAATAGTATACACACAAAGTTAGACAAATGCATAGGTAAATATATATAACTTGCACATAATATCATGATTAGAGAAAAGGTAGTGAGAAAGAAAAACTAGGAGCTGGTGAAGAAAAAAGGAAAAAAGAAGAAGTATAGAGATTGTGTCAAGTTCGAAAGAAGAGAGTCAATCAGCATGAGTTGCAAAAGTAAATCTAAATCTAGGCAAACCTCTGTGTTTCTCTTATGTACATTTGCACTGCTTCGAAGAGAATTTGATTATCGTCATCCGACAAGTGTCCGCGACCAAAAAGTATTGCATTTAAATTTAATATTATTGCCTCGACAATACTAACTAGAACTTGCCGATTTTTCTCCACAACGGGGTTGAATTGGCTTGATATACAGCACTCGATATCTTTCTTCTCGCCACTCATGACTGCTGTGAAATTATCTGACGCCTCACATTGTGACAAATGACCTTCTGAATTGGCATGGTTTCCAGTCAGTTTGACAACATTGCTCTAGTCCTGCAGCAGGTGTTTTACGAGTGCCTTACTCCGTGGATCTGGCCCAGCAAATATATACCATGGAGTACAATAGAGACCGTCATTTTTGACGGAGTATCGCAACCAGGGGTATGTGGTAAAATACTTCGCCTGAAGTGCTCTGAATCTTCCTTGGGCGTTTCTATAACAACACATTTGTATACCTGTATCGGCACGCTTAGATTTAGTACCATTTAAAAATGACAGATAAATCATTGGCTAGACAATCTGCATAGTGGCAAGTGCTTTTTTCAACAGTCTAAATAGCAAACCCCGTTTTGCATTATTTATATTTTATAAACGGTACTGAGCCATATCTTTTACGCGTAGTATACTTAACAAACATCGAACAGTAGCATTCCGTTTAAAATTAAATTAACATTATAATAACAGTCATCTAGACAATGCCGTCCCCGGACCGATATTATCTTAGATCTTGTACTAATATCATTTTATATAAATACAAATTTCACTCGAAATACCATAACTTGGGCAAAAGCATGATAAGTCAATATGCACATGTGCAATATTTGCAATGTATGAATCCCTAGATATATACTAACCTGGAAGGGAACGTATATTTATGAACATTGTCCCAAGTCGCGGTCAACAATTTATATTTTTGACTGTCGTCTAATGTCTCGCCAAAAATGTCATCGTATGGCGGATTCGATGAGGTTGTCTTTTTGAAAACTACCGCTTTGTAAACATCATTCGGATACCAATACAATTACAGCGATAAAGTACCGATCGTCAAAGGGAGACAAACTGGTAACGACGTATACACTGCAGTATACTTCAAGCAAAAGAAAGCGTGGAGATACATTGTTCATTCTTAAAAATAATTACTTCGGGAGAAATATTACCGTGTCAAACTGATATATTTGGAAGAAATTAGCCCATACCCCACTCAGCCTTCAGTTTTTATTGCATATTTGGAACATTTATTTTTTCACTTTTGCTGACGAATTGTACGCATTGGCGTACGTGCGTATGCCTTGATACGCGCCTGCATTTATATAATAAGAATATGAAGTTTACTCCAAACATTATAATTATTACGACTGGTCCTTAGATGATCATCAGAATCAGTATCAGTCCCGGATAGTTACTACTAAATTACAAAATATGTTTATATTATTATGTTTTAATATTCATATTAAATGAACCATTCTACGTTTATAAAAACATATAAAAAAATAATAACCCTCCGTTTATTTTTGATTGGACATGGCGTATGCACACCCGCTGTTTTTTTAACACATTTCCCCAACAATTCAAAACATTTCCGACTTGTAGTAGTCACCGTGAAACGGCCGCAATGACCGAAACGCGCATGTCAACCGGAAGGCGAAAAGACGACAAAACGAAGATACGACAGAACGAAAAGACGACAAGACTAAGGACGACAAATGCAGCGCAGAAAGACGACAGAACGAAAAGACGAAAGGTCGATAGAACGAAAAAAAAAAGCGGCTGAAGTGTCGCCTTTTCGTTTTTGCGCGTGGCGTTCTGTCGTCTTTCTCGGCGAAATAACAAAAAGACGAATAGACGACAAATGGTAGAAATCAGCCACCATACAAAACTGATAAGCAGTTATCAACGTAACATAATGGAACGAAATAGTGTATTTAAAGAGTGTACTCCGCAACCGTTAGATATGAGTCTTTATCACATGACTAACGGTGTGGGAGTGGAATATAAACACCATTCTATATTTTCGATATACCACTAGTTATATAAGTATGCAAATAAGCTTAGTATGCAATGTCAAAAAAAGTCGATGTCTATGATCCAGTTCCCACGGTTTATGTCGGTTTCGCGTGTTAAAAGACAGGCAATATGCAATAAGAAGTCGATAAGTGAGTTATGTGATAAATAGAATCTAACATTCGTTCTCATTCAATTGAATGTATTAAACTCGTTAGCAAAATTGATATAATGCTCGGTAAGAGCCTCGCATTATATCATTTTGCCAACTCGTTTAATAAATTCAATAATGAATGAGTACTCATGTAAGATCCTCTATATACAAGCCAGGACAGATACAAAACTTGAGTTTATGTGTGTATGTATGTGTAGTTCTAAGGTTTATATTCCCTCTGCCATTTAACCAATATCCTGAATGTATAGACACAATAGAGTCTGGACTGGATTTATGTATATATGTGTACGTGGAGTGAGGGGTTCGGGGTGTGGGTGGGGTTGCAACTCTGAAATAAATAGTTGAAGAAAATAGTTGGCATGAAACACAAAAACACGCTTTACACGTGAATTCCTCAGATTCCATTTCCCGCTACGCCTCTTCTGAATCCGCCACCAAATACGTACATTGTCTAGACATTGTTTCGATCATACTATGTACATATCAATGAATAATAGGAACGAGTTGGGGAGACGGAAGGACACGCACACCTCAATAATCTGACAGGTGTGGGGCTAGTGTATGTTTTCCCCCACCCCACCACTCCCCATTACATATTTTGTCAGTTTATGTTTTGACTCAACACAACTGCTTGAGGCCGGTGTAAGGAAAAAAATTGACACCCCCTATAAAATAATGACCTCCCGGTCATTTTGCTATGTAGTAAAATGACCACCTGTAAAAGGTTGACTTCATACGTAAAATGTTGAGGTCTGAAGGGGTCAATTTATTACAGTAGAATAGTAGTAGAATGACCCTATAACGAGCATTGTATTTTGTTACTATTTTTTATATGTGAAGATAAGCCAGTTGTGCATATTTTGTCAAAACAAGAAATTGAAACAGCCAATGGTGCTATTTGTGTACTCACTTTTTCTGAGTATGAGTACCAAGATGAGTACCGATTTCGGTTTTTATTTTTATTTTGCTAATATAGCACATCTATTATCAGATGCATATACACGTGTCCAATAAATGTATCTATTACATACTTACCTTTAAGTCATCAGAATTAATTGACAAAGCTAACATTGTGATCTGAAAATGAATCTTTCCGATAGTCTGTACCGAGTTATCGAGAAGGACGATTCCAGACGTCGATTCTAAGTAACAAACAAAAGGTCTGTTGAATAAATGTCCAGTTACAATGGTTATGACCATGGATCATGTTTACATCATTTGGACATTTTATATAAAATAATGAACGAAAAACATGATGTAATTACATACATATGTATTTATAACCTTTTGATACACATATTGTATACACTTCATTGTCTATGTGGTGGAAATATTGTTCAAGCAATCATTACAACAGAGTTTATAATCTTTTAAATAGCATATGAGGAAACTTATATTAATATGTTGCAATATGTTTTCTCTTTAGGTGTGATAATTACATTTTAATGAAAAAGATCACCGGAAACTGTATGATAGGTTTTAAAAAACACGTTCAAAGTAACTGTATGAAATTCAATTTTGAAATTTTGCGCAATACTCATGTCGAAGTTGTAGGAGCTTGTGTTCACATCACCTAATATTATTGCTTGTTTATGTAAGAAAAGAGTGATCAAATAACTAAAAATTTAATTTAAATGAATCTCAATTTCTATAAAATTCATAGAGCTTACATTTTGGCACTGCATACATGAGATTCCATGCTTTCTACACAAATTTGTTACACATTCAATGCTATAAATGTACACTCGGATTACATTGTTTCGGTTGTTCATAATGTATGTAACCTTTCATTAACATGCAATGCCCACACTTCCGAGAAGCAATTATTTGTTGAATATTTTTTGGATTTTCACTGTTGAAAGGTATATATGTTATTTAAAAGATGATGATTGTGATGGAAGATTAGTGTGTTACTAGTGGGATAATCCATAGATTTAGCTAACTATCAGACATAGCTTGTACGAAAATGTTTGGTACAAAATTTGCACAACTGGTGGTTTCAGCTGTAGCACTAATATTACACTTGTAAAACATGCATATCCATCACTATTATTATTTTTCCAAAATGACTTTGTACGTTAATATAAAATGTGTGTGTTTGGACTAAACGCCTCACACTCTATAAAAAGCTATATACATGTATTTACATATATGTATACAAGCTTGCTTACAAACAAGAGGCCTCGCTAACCCAGTGGATATGGCCATGGCTTTGGAGCCACAGGCCTCTGCCCCAATTGGTTCGCTCCCGAGGCATGCATGATGGGAAACTTCATCCTACATCTCAAATACTCTGCCCCGCATGGGTTCGCTCCTTTGCGGAGGCATGTCTGATGGGAACCTTCACCCTTCATGGCATATCCATCTGAAATTGCATTCACAATATAACCCAATATGAGTGTTAACCCCATTTCATTCAGGGTTACAAATACCAATAGCATCAGTGACGTGCAAATTATTGATACACTCAATTACTGTTCTACTCAATTGAAAATGTTATATTTTACGCATAACAAAACAGTTTATAGCATCACAGGGGTTAGGACATTTAATTATTCCAAAATGCATCCTTTTATCCTTAAAAAAAAGAGTAAAAATATATTTTATTCTAGACACATGAAAATCTTCTAGTCCACTATCCCTATCAATTACAAAAAATATCAATGTTTGAGTATATATACTTCTTTTCAACATGTCCGCAATGTGAATATCTAATTTAATGTGGAAATAATGAAACTGGGCGAGTACAAATATAAGGCAAAATTTCATAACTTCCAAAATATTGTTTATACTGATCAAATGTTTTTGAAAATCAGTTCATATATATTTTGCATTTTTTCACCCAAATAATAAAGCCTCGTAAGTGTGTGGACTTATTTCTAACACAGTAGTGCACATGCGCAACACTTATAATGCACCAAACTGATACAAGAAAATGATCTTTCTACACTTTTTAGTTTATACCCAAGTACTTTGTGTATGGAAAGGGTGATTCTATGCAATGTTAAGCAAGTCGTCCAAAAAAATCACTGTTTGAGCATTCTTCTTAATTTCAAATACAATGAAAAACTTTGATATAATTATGTACATTGAATAGTGAAACATTTTGTGACATCATTGTTTTTTTTTGTTTAAGCTAAAACGATTTAAAAAACGATTCTGGTTTTCAGCGAATGTTGATGAAAATTGCATTGTTTCGCAAAAGAAACCATTTCCATTCATCATACCCTTGGATACATCGTTGCTCATTGCTTTGTGGGAAACCGTTAGAAATGACCTCTTAGCATTCGTAACAGCTCGATAAATTCCATAGAATCATATTTCGAATTTATGTAGAAGGAATACATACTGGCTATGTCATACTAATATGGCGGCGCCCTAGACCCCAGCAGATTCCCTCCAAAAGCCATTAAAAGTCAAACCCAAAATGATCATCAGTTTTACAATGTCATTTGGCCGATAGCTCTATATATATTTTATTTACATGGAATCGCTGATATAACCTTCATCTTTATTGTAGTAACAAACATGCAATGCAGATCTTACATTTTACATGTGTGGCTAACGGCCATACTGTTTAGAATACAGCAACACTGAGCTATTTTCTGTCCCGTTGACTTCCGGATAACACAATGTTAAGATTTTCATCGAAACACATAGGTGTGATTCCAAATGTAGACCGAGTATTTTTTACAAATGTCTTTTAAGTTCATACATACTGCATTATTAAAGCCCAGTAATTTGATTGTATCACAAAAACATTGGTCTTTTTTCTCCATTTCTGTTCCACGTTTTGACCCTGACCTCGCAATTTGAGCATCTTATTCACTTCTGAAGTTCTGATATTATCAAACATATGTAATGTACGTTTTATACACCATTTTTTCACTTCAATTATATTTCTTGAAATATTTATTTGTGATTCTTTTTTAGTGATTTTTGATGAAGGACAATTGTTTTAATTTAATTAGCATCTTATCGATCTCTGATTCCGTGTTTCACATGAAGATGGGTTTGGAAGAAGGTTTCCTCACTTAAAAATGAATATAATATGCTGTATTTTCATGTCAAAATAAAATACCTTCCATCATTTTTCTTAAAAGCATTTGAAGCAAACAATTGAAGGTGTAAATATTGAATGAACAATATATGTATTAGATTAAAAAAAATGTTTATGAACTTTTTTATATCAATAAATTTAATAATTTGACTTAAGAGCAAAATCGTCGTAAGATGTTCCATGAAACGGGCCACTGTACTACGAATGTATTACAGAAATCAACGATTTTTTTTTCCAACATTTTGCCCCAAAATCTCACAATGTAAACTACCACATTAACTTACGATATAATGAAACATTTGTATATATAAGTGTGCACCATTTTATCACTTCCATTAGATTAGTTTATGTTCAAACATCTTATTACTAAATGATTCCTGTTTTCAGCGATTTTTTTTTTATGAAAAACAAATTTTTAGACCCAAAAATAAAGTATTTCAGATCGTCGTATTCAAAAGGACTTTTTTCTGGGACATCTTTGTACCTTTCTCGATGCAAAACAGTAAGAAACTAATTGTTTATAGCTCATTTAGTATATTTTCATTTATAGTCTAGTAACACCAATTGTATTACAGAAATCAACGATGTTTTTCATTTTTTCCAAGTTTTCCCCCAAAATCTCATATTATTAACCTCATATCCATCTATAAAACCTTGATTTACATAGAGATGCATTTGAAAGAGCATTTCCGCACTATTAAATGATTCTTATTGGCTCAAATGATTTTTCATAAATTTTTTCCAGTTTCCGGAGATTTTCTCTTAAAAACGCAACTTTTACCCCACAATTTAGCATTTCCCATCATATTTATCTTGCGGACTTTTCTTCTGAAACTCATTACTTATCAGTGATTCTAAAAATCCTAAAATACTTTCTGTTGGAATTTGTTTGACCTTGACTCTTATTTTCGGCTGTAATTATTGGCCTAAAATAGGTGCTCATAAATGCCTGTTATACCACCTTCAAAGTCGAGGCTATCTTAAAGGGACTATGCTTTTCTTGGTAACGAATATGTATGGATACACATAGACATCGATGATATTTAGGCCATTAATAGATATTCAAAAGATATGTTTATTGGAATATGAATCTTAGTTTCAATTGTATCCAATAATAAAATATTTAAATGTTTGCTTACTTTGTAAACAATGACCTATTGTTTACGTTTTTCCAAAACAAATAGTCATGTTTTCGTAAGATAGGAAGACATTGCAACACACATTTCTATATTTCTATACGTAAATAGCTATATATTCATGATATGTTTTATTATTTATACAATTATTCTTGTTTAGGTGCATACATGTACTCTACCGCGAACAGCACAGCTCCTGTAATCGGAGGGTAGCATCAGAAACAAAGTTTCAAGGCGGAATCCGTTGATTTATAATACCGTTACTCTTAAGTTTGTTGGAAAATGAAGTCAGCATATTAGAAATATCGGCCAAATGTGCATGTATGTGTACATGTATACATACAGTTATCTACTGAAGCACGGAAAGGTAAATGTAAACAAATACTTCATGCGTTCGAGCAGTGAAGTAATAAGAGATTTATTAGTAATAAGAGATTTATTACTTCACGGGTTCGAGGTAATATTAATTCAGTGCGCACGAGATTATTTGACACCTGCGGTAGTGATACCGCTCCATCATTGAGTATCAATACATCCTCAACAACTAGAATCTATAAAACCTCCCAATTGAGTATTGATACCCCTCTATTGAGTATTGAATTGATACTCCCTCCCCATTAGGTACTGATACCCCTCCCCATTTAGTATTGGTAGCCCTTCCACATTGAATATCTATAATACCTTTCCATTGAGAATTGAAGGGATATCAATACTCGATGGAGAGTTTTACAGGTACTCAATGTGAAAGGGGTATCAATACGTAATGAGGGTGGGGGTGGGGTGGGGGTATCAATATTCTATCTGGTGGTGGTATCAATACCAAATGGGGAGGGGTATCAAAACTTACTAGTGATACTCAATAGGAACGGGTATCAATACTCAATGGAGATGGGTTATCAAAACTCAATGGGGACGGCTTATCGATACTCATCGATATGGTATCAATACTCAGTAGAGAGGGCGTATCAATACTCAATGGGGAGGGTGTATCAAAACTCAGTCGGGAGGGGATATCAATACTCAATCGGGAGTGGGTATCAATACTCAATGAGGAAGGGGTATTACTACTCAGGAGGGGGTATCGATATTCAGTGAGGAGGGGATATCGATACTCAATCGGGAGCGAGTATAAACTCAATCGGGAGGGGGTGTCAATACTTATTCGAGAGTGGGTATCAATACTCAGTGAGTAGGGGGTATTAAAGGGACACAAGGTAATCTTGAGTTTTATTCAAGCATTAAAATAAGCACCTCAGTTTTAATCTTGCCTCATTTTGACTTTAAAACTGCCTGCATACTATTAAATAAAAAATGAGATTTCAGTTTTCTTCCATATTCTACCAAATTGTTAAATATATTATTGATAAAATATTATCAAAAGTTAGTAACATGTAAAAACAATTTGCTTTGAACAATTTGAATAATTAATATTTATGATTGAAAGTATGCAAATTACATTGAAAACTAACAGGACGCCATAAGTTTTAAACTAATCAAGATTGTCGTGTGTCCCTTTAATACTCAATCGGAAGGGAATACTCAGTGTGAATTTAAGGGAGTATCAATACTCAGTAGCATTGGGGTACCAGTATCAATATTCATTTGGGAGGAGGTATCAATACTCAATGGGAAGTGGGTATCAATACCACAGATGGGGTTCAGGTCACCGATGACCTCTCGGGCACGAAAATATAATTCATACGAACGAACAAATTAATCGTGCACACGAAATAGTGAATCGTGCCCGCGAGATAATCGTTGGCCTGAACGCCATCTGTGGTATTGATACGCAAACACCATTGGGTATTTATACCCCCTCCCCATTGAGTATTGATTATTATTATTATCCCGTGCGTACGAATTATTATTACATTTCTACGATTTAACGACCTCAAAAGAAATAATTCAAAGTAAAAGCGGGAAAATCGTTTTACCAGTTACATTGTTTCAAATCTGTCATTTATTATTACAGAACTTGTCATCAACAAACGAAATAGTCCTGATTTCCTAAAGACATCATACACATAAAGAAGCTATGTTATCCTATCCTTTTTAATTTGATGTATGAATCTTTTTATATAGATAAGGTTTTCTTATAACAATGCATGCGAGAATAGGCTAGGCGAACATTGCATTCGGTTTATTCCAAAAGAAATATCCATTCTTTCGTATTCCTTTATTAGGTTCCAAGTGATCATTAATGGCACAATTACGCCAACTATTGGTAGAGTATCAAGTAGAAAATATTCCAGTTACTTGTAGAATGTTGGTTAGTACTAGTAACAGAAGCCAAGGTTAAGATAACTGACCTAAAATGACTGAAAAAATGTTGATAAATGGCATTAAAACCAAACTCAACAAGAAATTCGGTGAATTGAAATCTCCCGACGAAGTGCCGTCTTCTGGGTAGAAGCACAGATAGAAAATAAATACAGATGTACAAAAAAACAAAGCTGATGTGTTGGGTTCTGCAACTCGTCTGGATGAATTGAGTATATTAGCCGTTTTATTTCAAAATCCCTCCATGCAAGTGAGAGTTATGAAGTGGATACGAACATTTTAACGGACGGACGAACAGACGGACAAAACCAAAACTATATCCCTCTTCGTTGGGCATAATATAATAAATAAAATAATACAAATTAAATATAAAAAAATAATCTTGGAGGGTGTGGGGAGGAGTGGCATGGGGATCTCACTGCATGTCTTGATGGGTTGAGTATTTGTGTATGTATGTCAATTAATTACAAAATCCCTGCAAACATGAGAGTTATGGAGAAAGAACACAAAATACCTTATTAAAAACACATATAAGAATTATATGACCTTAGTTTAAACTTATTTATTTTACATCGACTGTAACAGAAGCTCTATGAACTTATTTGAGTCACTCTCGATGTCTTCCTGGGTAGAACCAGTTCTGAGCAAATGCAGATAAAGTGTCTTGCCCAGGGACACAACGCATATGGCAATGGCGGGGATCTAACCATGACCTTTCGATCATGGGCCCTTTCGATCATGGATCCAACGCTCTACCACTAGACCAAAGCGCTCCATTCAGAACACAAACTACCTTATTAAGCCTATCAAAACTCGAGTTGAAAGCGATAAAGAAATTATGAAAGCCTACAGTGTTAATTAAACTGAATGCTGATTGGCTAAATTTGTCTGACAAGGCCAAAAGAAACTAGTAGATTTGTTTATAGAGTGTAGTTGCTGATAAATGGTATATCGTTAGGTGATTTGTTACGCTGTACTTCAATTGTGACCGGAAAAGAAATGCTAAAATTGCAAATTAATTATTCTGTTTTCTTGCAAAGTGCGTTTATTTTAAATGGTAACTGATAATGAAACCATATTAAAAATCACATATCGCCGTGATTTCCTAGTCACGTGATTTTCAAGATGGATCTTCTTCTCTGAAACCACAAGGGCTACAGCTGCGTGTAGCATCATATAGTGGTCCTTATACAAATGGTGACCCTGGGGTCAGAATAAGCCCCTCACAGGTGGTCAAAAGTTTTACATAGAAATATTAGGAAATACGTTTAAAAATCTTCTTTTTTGGAACCACTAGGTTAGAGCTTTGATATTTTGCATAAAGCATCATCTAACAGAGTACACTTTGTCAGTAGATAGATTCAGGTCCTCGTGGGCCTCTTGTTTCAGGATTATGGCCCTTTGAATATTTTAACAACTGGCCTTCCGTAATGGAAGGCACTAACTTGTTTTGTTCAAATTTCCACACTGGCACTGTCGTGTCAACTTTTATCGGAATACCGATAGAAAAAACGTTATATTGCTCAAAATTATTTCACTTCATGACCAGCAATCACTTATATATTGTGTTTCTCCAAACGCGCCGACTATCTTTTTTTTAAAAGATATTTCTTGTTTTCTTGTATTCCCATTGAATGTCTTCATAATACAAGGCTCGGACAAGTTTAAAAACCTCTAATCAAACTTGAAATAGCAAACATTGTTAAAATATCACTTTTTTGAATGCGTAATAGTGTTAATCTTCCGAACGTCTGTCGATCATTGGTTTAAATTTCTTATTAGGTCTGTTTCTAAGTCATCGATAGCTCTACACCCTTCAAAACGTCTTGCATGTAGATACAGAACCAACAATAGTCGATTTGTCTGACCTTGGACTACTTCTTACACAGCCGTTCTGATTATTTTAAGACGCCAAAGCCCTAAACCTTTCAGACAGGTCCGTGTTCAAAAGTCTTCCGTATATCTTATTCGTAAAATTTAAACTTAGAAAACCAAGATATATCTATGTGATTACTACAAACTAGTATTTTGACTTAAAATAGGTCACCATGACTGACCTTGACCTACACCCCCAATTCATGTTCATTTGATCATTTTTTGTTTCTGCTCTTTCAAGGTCTTCATCATGATCCCTGCATTGTTTCAGGTGCCATCTTGCTCAAATCACTAGAACAGAGGCAGAACAACAATAAACGTGGATCCAGCGTAAATGGAGTGTCTACAATAGAATTTGAAGCAACTCTGCAGTTCTGCAGGTGAAAAGGTTCTAGGCCCATTCTCCATGTTTTATCTCGATGCAAATGGAGGATGAGCCTGGCATATTCATTGCTGATAGGCGCCATATAACCTTTCATGTGTTGGTGCGCCTTAAAACCCAATTCAATTAATTAGGTCTGTTTCTAAGTAAGAGATAGCTTTTCATACACCGGTTCATCTACACCAACGCTGCATTTTGCATATCCATCAATACTCACAATTAAACAAGTTATAAAGGGACAACTTGAGCAGATTACACAGGTACTGCTTAGCCTTGCCGTAGACATGTCGGTACCAAATGTACAAATGGTTGATATGTATCAATTATCACTCTTCTTCCATATCACACCTGATATCATCCCGATAATTCAATATCAATACCGAGGTCCGTAATGAAACAACACCCACACTGAAATTTAAACCAACAATTTAAAAAAAAAGAAAAAAGAAACAAGGATGTTGCATTGACCTAATTTTAAAAAAATTGAAAGCCATTTACCTATATAACTCTATGTAAAACTATGAACCCTGGGGTGTGGACAGAAATGATCACAGGGTCACCATTTCAACAAACTTGGTAGAGGACATAAGCTGATTTCAAACCTCTGGCTCTTGTAGTTTCAGAGAAGAAGATAAAAGTATTTTCCTATACAAGTCTATGTAAAACATGTGACCCCTGGGGCGGGGCAAAATCTGACACAGCGTCACATTTGGACAAACTTGTTAGAGGAGTATAAGTAAATGTAAAATATTAAACCTCTGGCTCCCGTGGTTTCAGAAAAGATGTTTACAGTTTTTCTCTATATACTTAAAGTCTATGTAAAACAGGTGATCCCTGGGGCGGGGCCAAATGTGACCTCAGGGTCACTCTTTGAATAAACTTGGTAGAGGACCATAAGCTTATAATAAATGCAAAATATTAAACCGCAGGCTCTCGGAGTTTCAGAGAAAAATATTTAAGTTTTCTCCTATATAAATCTGTAAAACATGTAACCACTGGGGCGGGTCAAACGTGACCCCAGGGTCACCATTTAAACAAACTTGAACCATGTGAAGTGTGGTCAAGTTTGGCCAAGTGGTTTTTGAGGTGAAGTCATTTAAAGCAAAAGTTAACGACCGACGACGACGAACGACGGACGGACGAAGAGTGATCCCAACAGATCACATTGAGCCTTCGGCTAAGTTGATCAAATAACATGTAGAAATTGGGATATAGGACAGAGCATGATTCCCATGACAACAAGGTGACACTGTTCTGAGCATTGAACATGTTGCACAGACTAGCAATCAGAGATCATATTATTACAGTCCTTCAAGAAGTTGGTAAGTAGTGATGTATGCAGATGCAAAGCATGACAATTTTATCAAATTCATATTCATGTGACAATGGCGAAGAGTTCAACCTGTTCGTCTGAAGTGATTATACACAGTTAGAATATCAAGTTTTACTTCTTTATGCAACAGCCATTGAAATAGTAACAAACAACAAGTGTATGTGCAAAAGAAGTTTTATTTGCCAAATATGCATCATGTTGTTTTACTATCGAAGGAATGTGTACATGAAATGTAAGAATGACATATATACTTACTCGAGAATATGCATTATCACCAAGGGCAATTCATTCAAAAGCGATTCGCACAGGTTGTTTTCAATGGGAAGGTTAATCTACCATGCTAGTACCCACATGGTAAAAGTTTCCAGCCATGTTTGTACCTAATAATCTAAGATGTTTGTGCTTACATGGGAAGATTAACCTATCAGATATGTACTAAATTATGAAAATTAATCTACCATGTTTGTACCAAATTGGGAAAATTAACCTACCATGTTTGTACCTACATGGAAGATTAACCTACCGTGCTTGTACCTACATGGTAAGATTAACCTACCGTGCTTGTACCTACATGGTAAGATTAACCTACCGTGCTTGTACCTACATGGTATGATTAACCTACCATGTTGTATCTACATGAGAAACTACACCTACTATGATTGTATCTACATGGGAAGTTAAACCTATCATGTCAGTACAAACTTTGGAAAATTAACCAGCCATGTTTGTATTTACATGGGAAGCTAAACCTACGATGTTTGTACCAACATGGGAAGATAAACCTACCATGTTTGTACAAAATTGGGAAAATTAACCTACCATGAGTGTACCTACATGGAAAAATTAATCTACCATTACAATGTTTCTACATGGGAAGCAAAATCTACCGTGTTTGTACCTACATGGGAAGCTAAACCTACCATGTTTGTATTTACATTGGAAGATACACCTACTATGTTTGTACCTACATGAGAAACTAACCCTACTATGTTTGTACTTACACGGGAAGATAAACCTACCATGTTTGTACCTACAGGATAGATTAACCTACTATGTTTGTGACTACATGAGAAGCTAACCCTACTATGTTTGTACCTACATGGGGAGATTAACTACCATGTTTGTATCTACATGGAAGATTAACCTATCATGTTTGTACTTACACGGGAAGATGAACCTACCAGGTTTGTACCTATATGGGAAGATTAACCTACTATGTTTGTACCTACATGAGAAGCTAACCCTACCATGTTTGTACTTACACGGGAAGATAAACCTACCAGATTTGTACCTATATGGGAAGATTAACCTACTATGTTTGTACCTACATGAGAAGCTAACCCTACCATGTTTGTACTTACACGGGAAGATAAACCTACCATGTTTGTACCTACAGGATAGATTAACCTACTAAGTTTGTACCTACATGAGAAGCTAACCCTACTATGTTTGTACTTACACGGGAAGATGAACCTACCAGGTGTGTACCTACATGGGGAGATTAACTACCATGCTTGTATCTACATGGAAGACTAGCCTACAATGTTTTTACCTACATGGGAAGATAAACCTACTATGTTTGTACCTACATTGGAAGATAAACCTGCCGTGTTTATACCTACATGATAAGATTAACCTTATCATGTTTGTACTTACATGGGAGATTAACCTACCATGTTTGTACCTACATGGGAAGATAAACCTACCAAGTTTGTACCTACATGGGAAGATAAACCTACCATGTTTGAACCATGTTTGTACCTACATAGGAAGATAAACCTTCCGTCTTTGTATCTACATGGAAGATTAACCGATAAAGTTTGTACTTACATAGGTGGTTAACCTACCATGTTTGTACCTACATGAGAGATAAACCTACCATGTTCGTACCTACAGGGGAAGATTAACATACTATGTTTTAACCTACATGAGAAGCTAACCCTACCATGTTTGTACCTACATGGGGAGATTAACTACCATGTTTGTATCTAGATGGGAGATTAACCTACCATGTTTGTATCTACATGGGAAGATAAACCTACCATGTTTGTAAATACATGGGAAGATAAACCAACCGTGTATGTACCTACATGGGAAGATAAACCTACCATGTTTGTACCTACATGGGAAGATAAACCTACCGTGTTTGTATTTACATGGAAGATTAACCTACCGTGTCTGTACCTTCATTGAAGATAAACCTACCGTGTTTTTTATCTACATGGAAGGTTATCTACATGTATTATTAACCTTCCATATTTGTACCTACATGGGCAGATACACCTTGCGCGTTTGTACCTACATGGGAAGAGAAACCTATCGTGTTTGTACCTACATGGAAATATTAACCAACCTTGTTTGTATCTTCATAGGAAGATTATCATGCCGTGTTTGTACCTACATGGGAAGGTTAACCCACCGTGTTTGTACCTACTTGGGAAGATAAACCTACCATTTTTGTATCTACTTGGGAAGATAAAACTACCATGTTTGTACCTACATGGGAAGATAATCCTACCGTTTTTAAATTTACATGAAAAATAAACCTGCCATGTTTGTATCTACATGGATGATTAATCTACCGTGTTTGTATCTATATGGAAGATTAACCTACCATGTTTTTATCTACATGGAAGATTCACCTACCATGTTTGTATCTACATGGGAAGATTAACACACCATGTTTATACCTACGTAGGAAAATAAACCTATAATTTTTGTACCTACATGGGAAGATAAACTTACCGTGTTTGTATCTACATGGAAGATTAACCTACCGTGTTTCTATCAACATGGAAGATTAACATACCATGTTTGTACCTACTTGGCAAGATAAACCTACCGTGTTTGTATATACATTGAAGATTAACCTACCGTGTTTCTATCAACATGGAAGATTAACATACCATGTTTGTACCTACTTGGCAAGATTAACCTGCCGTTTTTGTATCTACATGGAAGATTAACCTACCGTGTTTGTATCTCCATGGAAGATAACCTATCTTGTTTGTACCTACATGAAAAATTAATCTTCCGTGTTTTTACCTCCATGGGAGATTAACCTACCGTGTTTTTACCTACACGGAAGACTTACCTACCGTGTTTGTACCAACATGGAATATAAAGCTACCTTGTTTTTACCTACATGAGAAGGTTAACCTACATGGGATCTACATGGGAGATTAATCTACCTTGTTTGTACCTACATTGGAGATTAACCTACCGTGTTTGTATCTACATGGAAGATTAACCTACCACGTGTGTAACTACATGGAAGATTAAATTACCATGTTAGTACCAAATTTGGAAAATTAACCAGCCGTGTGTGTATCAAAAAGGGAACATTAACCTACCATATGTGTATCTACATGGGAAGATTAACCTACCGTGTTTGATCTACATGGGAGATTAACCTACCATGTTTGTAACTACGTGGAAAACCTAGTTCAAACCAATTTTGGATATAAACTATTGCCAATATATCAATGGTTATGAATGCAAATCTTTTGATGTATTTTTTGTCTTTTACATTTTCTTGATTAAATAATTTACAGCATGCAGTTGATGTATTTAAAAGCCATAAGGCTCTTACTGGGTTCAGAGGAAAAAATGGTACATCGATCAGTCATAAATAAACGCAGAAAGAAACAAAGCTTAACACCTTTTTTTTGGCAAATAATCTACAAAAGCTCATGTACAACCAATCTATTTTTCATTTTGGGAGTTTCAGTACTCATATCATTAAAGGGGCTGAAGGTGATCTGGAAAAAATGAGTTCTCTATTCAAAAAAGTCTTCATAATATGATTTTATTTTATATAAAAGGTATATGTGCTCCAATGTGGGTGTAATCTTTCGTCTGGTTTAATTAAAAACGACGACTCAACACGTTTTATTGCGTAATTCATTTTTTTAAAAACATGTTGGACTTTAAGGGACTGGTAGTGGTGTTATCTTTACTTGTCCTTTGGGATCAACGAGCCAAATATAGATGGTTTTGAAGCAGAATACCGCTTATGCCGGTGCTAAAGCAACACCTCTCATGAACAGACTCAATAAAAGCGAGTCTGCTACTTTATTCTCTTGGTTGTGTTTATCGCTTTCAAAGGATCTCCCTTGTCAGTATGTTTTATATATTGAATTATATGAAAGCCAATGCTAAAATTATTTTTATTAGATAATCACTGGGTGCAATTCGTTATTGCATTGCATCGCTTTATGAAAAAAATAAATATATATATTATATCAATCCACTAAAAGTAATGTCAGGAAGGTGCATGGTTAATCGCGGTATATTTAAACTGCAAATATTTGGTTAATACGTAAGTCTTGGATATACAATGACATCCATATCTCCTTCAGTCCCTTTAAAATCTGAAGATGATAATTAAAACACCATGTTTAGACTGGACTTTACACTGTTTATAAGTAGGTTGGTTAATTTAAATTCAGCTGTTTGTAAACCGCTAGTCTATAATTTTAAATATAAGAATCTTTCATGGGTATCCGTTGAAGATCAGGAATTCCGACACAAGGTATAATTGTGTTTTTTCTGTCAAGGTTCCAGTTGAAACAATGATACCATGGGATGGAATTTCCGTAACTGAATCGTATACCCATGATTGATTCGTTTTCTTACATATCACTGGCATTGAAGGGGCTAATAAATATGTAGCATGTTGATTTACACAAAGACGTCATGCACCTGTTGAAGTTATCGACGTCGATATGTTATTCTCCCCCACCCACATCCCACCTCCCACCCACACTCATGTGTAAGATCAGGCATTCCAGTACTAGTTGTAAAACGCGGATAACCTTATCCGGTATACAAAAAACAGATTATCTCCAATAGTATTGACAGGAAATGACGGATAACATTAGTGCATAACTCTCATAGTGATTTGAACGTAACATATTCCCATACGAGTGATTAGGCTGTTAAACGTTCCTTTTCATGCTAATGAACATATTCTGACTGAACATTTACAATGCTTTCTCCCTACAATATATATTTAACAATAATATATTTACAGTATAAATAATAACACTAAATATCGTTACATACTAGTAAATCATACAAAATTATTTTTTAAATCTATATTTAAATCATACACAATTATTTGTTATATCTATACATCACACACGATTATTTATTAAATCTATAAGCATACACAATTATTTGTTAAATCTGTAAATCAGATATCATTATTTGTTAAATATATAAATTATACACAATTATTTGTTGAATCTATATTTAAATCATACACAATTATTTTTTATATCTATAAATCAGATATCATTATTTGTTAAATATATAAATCATACACAATTTTTTGTTGAATCTATATTTAAATCATACACAATTATTTGTTATTTCTATAAATATTTGTTAAATATATAAATCATACACAATTATTTGTTGAATCTATATTTAAATCATACACAAATATTTGTTATATCTATAAATCAGATATCATTATTTGTTAAATTTATAAATCATACATAATTATTTGTTGAATCTATCATCATGATCATATCATACACACTTAAAGTGTTAAATATATACAGAATACAGAGCAAATATATCGGATAATCTGAGAAAAGCCATTTGAACCCCCAAGGTCATCCTTCACCAGCCTCTAGACAACGCCAGTGGCGCAGAAGGTGAGCTTTTTAGTTGTGCCGTGTTTTGTCTCGTCCCGTTTTATGGCACTATATTTGACAAGTCCTCAGTTTTATTCTTCCCACACTACACCCCGCCCACCTACTAAACAACTTCCTGTTTTAGTTAATCGCATAATGTGTGCAAATATTCTCACAAGAATCTTTATAAACTAGAAACGGGCTAGTAGTATTCAATAAGTGCAACGCTGCCAACATATTATATTAAGCAAAAATACTATATGTATGTATTGCATAGAAGTAGTACATCTCTAGGATAATATTAAACAGTGCACTATAAGTTGCACTTTTTTAAGTACATATTAAGGATGATCTCCACCTTTGTGTAATCCTATTGACATTGGATATAAAAGTTTATAAAAAAAGAATCTTACGCAGCTGAGAAGGTTTACACTATTATCTACTCAGTGCTACTTTAAATAAAAACAAACAGTGTGAATTGATTTGATATACATGATATACGCATGACGAGAAGATAAGGACATTCGCTCAGGGTTGATCACATATTCATCTTTATTATCTTTATTATGCAGATATGTACATTTCTGCTTGATAAACGGGTGACCTTATATAGTTGGTTTTATCAGGCAGTGACAGCTAAAGCAAAAGCATGCGGAATACATTCGCGTTTATTATGTATTACGTTATCTGACGTCATGAAGAAAAAACACGACAACGGTAGTAATAATAAAAATAGTAGATAAACTATTAAACCATACAGAACATGTTGATATTCTGCATGATAAAATAATACTCACTATGTCAGTGCCTTTTATTACCAAGTTTAGTAGGCAATGCTTATAAAACTAAGAATGGCGAGACTCTGACCTTTGACTTACTCAATAGGAGTCATCCTCTCACCGCAGGCAGTACACCCATGAAGTTAATGCGATTTTCTTTAAGGGAAGAGGAGTTACATGGTGGACAAGGTTTTCATGATCGGGTGACTGTGACCTTACATTTGACCTACTGACTGAGAGTGTCTCTTCACCTATAGTCAAATAAACTTTAAACCGATATCGTGAGGTCAAAGGCAAAGAGATAGGTCACCACACTATTATATAATTAACGCTTCTCATACAAACACGAACATGTTTATGATACGAATATAACAACAACGTATACCAAGTTTTCTCAAATAAAGACAGGACTGAATTTGTTGTCTGCCTAAGTTCATGAAGGTCATTGCTTGAGTTCTGATTTTAACAAAGCCAACTATTTTTCCTGCTTTTTAGCGTATAAGAGTAATTTTGGTATCCATCGCGCACTTAAGAGAGTCATCTAATGTTATGATGTACCGTTCTATAAGTAAGGTACACTAATTTCAATAAAAGCTTAAACGTTTAAAACAGACATATCTGACATCCCATTACGTCCCATCCTCGCCAATTTTGTTTTAGAGGGTGGAGGCTTTAATTTCTCGAATTCTACAGCACCAACATGCTGCCTGACACTTTGGATGGTCTGAAATTTCTCCCACTTGTCAGAAGTGTCGTAAAGCTGTTCCAAGCTGTTAATACTGTTCCGTTCAAATAGAAAAGTACATGAATCTGATCTAAAAAAAAAGGAAAAAAGAGATCCTAGCAGTCTTAACCGAACGTCTTATACGTAATGCAAATGGCATCAGTTTTTAGAAAGACGGCATAAGTAAAATAGAAAACAAATTGCAGGGTCGCAGGAGAAAACAGAATTGGTAGACCTTTTCATTTTAATTCAGGGCCTGTCTACTGATCTGACATGTGTTTTTAGAGTTATGATAAAGTTGAAAACTATATTAAACATGAGAAAGAAAACATCAGAAAGGATGTTTATGCTCTGAACATCAGCAAACGTCAAACTGTTATGACATGTCAGACTATTACCCATCAGTATTTCAGCTGTTTTAAACTATCACTGATTAAAAGTCTCACAGTCACTATTGAAACAGTTGATTTGAATGTTGATTTGATTATGTTACAACTACCTTTAGATTAGGTAACTGATTACATTTTACACATGGATATAATAACTATATAAAAACAAAAGTGGTTTATCATTTGACAAAGGTGATGACTCAAACAAACCCAAGAAGAAACTGTGTGTTTGATCTATTTACAGAGACTGTTGAAGACTTACTGAAATCTAACCACAGCTGGATATGTCGTAGACATTGATGTGGTCCAAATCTTTCATTGTCACTATCAGTCTGGCATTTGCTGTGTCATAAAGAAGTGACGTTGGAAACCTAATTTCATCTTTCTCGCGCAGTAGAACAGCTTCCTTCCGACCATCAGTACCAATCTGGAGTATGTTGTGTGAATCTAGCCCGCAAACGAGAAGTGATTCATCATCTTTCACACAGACCCCTATTGCATTCTTCAACTCTGGATAAGTGAAAACTCGTTGTTTCTCGTCTATGTTCATAGTTATCACGCCATTGTCACAATCTGCTATGTGGATATTTTCACCATTTAAGCTTGCTGTCAAATGGAGTGGAAGAGAAAATAGATGTTTCTTCCCGGTTGCATCTTTCTGAAATGATCGTATTAGTGTGCCCTCTGTATTGTATACTTCTATTTGTCCTGGACTTCCTTTCCCGTCTACTTGACCCCCACAAGACACAAACAGTTGCCCCTTGCTGTAAGCCAGACATCGACAGCTCTGATGTACTCGAAATGACCTTGTCAGAGATATCTTGTCTGTCGCTGTGGCAAACTGTACCTTCTTGTCATCAAACAGTGCAATGGCTACTTCAGATGGACCTGTTCTGCACACATCTGTAACTCTGCAAGGCATATTACATTCTGATATTACTGTGTATGACTGATCAAGCTGCTTAACCTTTTTATTACCTGTGTCTGTCATCAGAATAGAGCCATCTTCCAGAAAGCATGATCCGGATATGTCACATGTGGACCTGTCACTATTGGCCTTGACATTATACTGACCTTTGAGGGACACAGAGGTAAATGATTCATTGTCAATGAACTTGCCGAAGGATTTAATGTTACAGATTGTGTCTGTAATCTTGCTATTGACGACAAAGCTTAACGTTTCCTTCCCAGCAGACTTTTCCATTTCTTGCATCAAGATATCTCCTTCCTTTATGCTGACCTTTGCCTGCTTCACATATACGAAGAGTTGCGACTCGTTATCTCCATCAAACGTCCGTATCTCTGTTGCCTTTGTTTGTAAAGTTGCTATCATATCTCCTAAGGCTTTTAGGTCTGCCTTGATTTGTTCTTCAAATTTCTGGTATCTTCTCCGCAGTTGATCTTTCGCAGTGTTTTCTATGACATCAAGTTGTTTGTTGATGCTTTCTCTAACGTCTTTAATCTGGGTCAAGATGATTCTCCTTTGCTGTTCTATTCTATTAAGGTCTCTGCTTCTGCCTCTTTTTATTTTTTCCATGCCTGACGTGACTTTGTTGGTGGCAAGCTTGACATCGTTGACTTCTTGACCTTTCCAAACGGTGTTTGCCACTTGATGAATAAAGTCCACGCATTGGCAAGGCCTGTATAACAAAATGGCATTAATAGAAAAAAAGAATATATTAATTTTGTCAGTTGTCATCATGTCTCAGTTTTTAAAAAATTGTACTTTGTAGAGTGTTCATTTTATAATGCTCACATCATACTCACATTATAAACATGGAAGGTGATATCATACTGATATAATTAATACCTCACCATACACGTGGATTGGGATATCAGTTCACACTGACATATATAATACCCTCACCGTAAACATGGAAGGTTATATAAAAAGAGTATGATAATGGACCTTTGGAAACGGCCGAGCACGACACATACGAACTATTGCAGTCTCGGTTTGATTGAGCCTGTTCATGAGTGGTAGTGAAATATGCTAGCTACCGCTCACGCCCTCTAGCCCCGGGTTGAGCAGAACTCAATATTCATAAAATCAACAGCACAAAATTTTAACAACACTGATATATCTATAACCCCCGCAATAAACATGGAATGTGATATCATGCTGATATATCTAATACCCCCACTATAAACAAAGACGGAGATATCGCACTGATATATCTAATATACCCACATTAACATGAATGGTGGTATCGTATTCCCTCACCATAAACATGGAAGATGATATCCCCGTCAATGTTTATGGTGAGGTATTATATATCACCTTTCATGTTAAGGTTTGTGAGTGTGTGAGAGTGGGAGGTGTTGGGTGGTATTAGATATATCTATGATATCCTCTTCCATATTAAGGTGACGGTTTTAGATATATTAGCGCGATATCACCTTCCATGTTTATGGTGGCGTGGGTGTGTATACGATATGCATTTAGTTTTGCATGTTTCATAAGGCAACATATTTATCATCGCCCTGTTCATCACCTTCTTTGAGAAGTAGAAATGTTAGAAATTATAAAATGTAATTCATGATGCCGTATCAAATAAAAACGAATAAGGCGTATAAACAAATTTAAATGTTTTAAGGCGTTTTATTATCTTTCTCCTAACCTCTTTAAACGGCTTATCAAAAGTTCTGATAACATAAATAACACAAAATCAACAAACACAATTGCATCCTCTACTACAAATATTGATGTACTGTTCTACCTCCAAGGGAAAATGATATCTTGTAATTTGAGTGAACACTCCCAGCTTCCAGGGGCAATGTGAATGTAGCCTTCACCTAAGAGGACAAAACACATTCCGCAGCGGACTAATAGCGAGGTCTTAATCTTTACAGGGAACCTGAATGCAGTCTTAATCTCCTAGGGTGAATTAAGTGTAAAGGCTCCATTTCTCGGGGCAAAGTAACAGCAAAATTTTCCACCAGACACCAACTGAGTGAAGAATTTCAGGGTTAATCGCCACTTTCAGGGGCAATTGAGTTTAAAGCAACACCTTCTTAGGTATTGCAAAGTAGATACAACAATCGAACAGGAAGAGTAGCTTTCAAAGACGACAGTCAACCACAAAGAACAACTTTAACGATGAATAAAAGGCGAAATAAGACATCACCAACACAAAAGGGTTGACAATAGGGCTACCGCCTTGGAACGGTCCGTTGCAAAAAAGGCCGCTTGGGGTTTAAACCAGGGTCTAGGGTGCACCAAACCTCACTCTTACCCTATTGTCATCCCAATAAACGGGACAGTGTAAATAAAGATATCCCCACCAGTATATAATCTCTACAAACAACGGAGCATTAATAGGCAATATAAGTAAAACATAAATGATCATGTATATATAATGTGAAAAAAACATAGAAAGCCATAAAGTAAGTACTCAGTGACTTGGCAGAAGCCAGAGCAAAAGAGAATAAGGGTACGACAAGACAAGATTAAAGACAGACATCAAACGTTACAGTCCTACAAGGGTCCACAATCTGTCCGGTCTGGAATATACGAATTAGTGCTAATGAGTTCCATAAATAAAACATTGACGTAAAGTAGGCGTCAAATAATAATTACATGATTAGCTGCTTTATCAGCAGGAATTAAAAACATTATTATAAAATTCTTGAATTCCCGATTTTAAATTACAAAACGAAAACCTAGGTATTGGAGCAAATAAAGATGGATTATCATTGTACAAGTTAATACATGTATCTACAGTTTTAAGAATTTAGTGAGATGTCCACCTCCAGGGGCAAAGTCGAAACCTTCAAACACATTTTATGTCACTGTCTTTACATTCGCTGGCACTTGGGAGCAAAGTGTAAGCATTGAGGGGGAAATTACGCACAACCTCTAAACCTCTATGTACAAACTGAGAGGCAATTGAGTGCAGTGTCCTCCTTCAGGGACAATAATGTGCAAATTATCCACCTTCATGAGTAATTGATTGGAGTCTCCACATACAGGTGTACATTCTCCACCTTCAGTGGCAATTAAGTGCAAACTATCAATCTGCTGGTGCAAATAGAGTGTACATAAAATCTTAACCTCAAGGAACAAACTGCAAGCAAGTCTCCAACTCTAGTGATATTGAGTGCAAAGTTGAACCCTCAGATGCTTAAGTGGTCAAATATAGAAGAACATGAAGTACACAGTATTAACCTGTACGTACAGTTGTATGCTTCAACTTATGACAACTGCGTGAAAAAAAGCTATCCTCATGTGCAATTTAGTGCTAACTCTCAACCTTCAGGTGCAATTGAGCGCATTCTGCAACTTTGGCACAATTAAATGTATTCTGCACATTCAGGTAAATGTAGTGCATTATTAGACCTGCAGGGATAATTGAGTGCATTTTCCACCTTCAGGGGAAAATATAGTACATTATACACATTCATGCGCAATTGAGTTCATTCTACAACTTCAGGAGCAATTGAGTGTATTCTCCACCTTCAGTAGCAATTGCGTGCAGTCTCCACATTCAGGAAAATTGAGTGCATTCTCCCCATTCAGTGGCAATTGAGTGCATTATCCACCTTCAGAGTCAATTGTGTGCATTTTCCACCTTCAAGGGCAATTGAGTGCATTCTCTACCTTCAATGGCAATTTAGTGCATTCTCCACCTGCAAGGGTAATTAAATGCAGTTTTCTCCTTCAGGGGCAATTGAGTGCATTCTCCACCTGCAAGGGCAATTAAGTGCATTCTCTACATTCAATGGCAATTGAGTGCATTCTCCTCCCACCTGCAAGGGCAATTAAATGCATTTTTCTCCTCTAGGGGCAATTGAGTGCATTATCCACCTTAATCGTGTGCATTATCCACCTACAGGGGAAATTGGGCGATTACTCCTCAGGGACAATCGAGTTCATTATCTACCTGCAATGGCAATTGAGTGCATTTTTCCTTCAGGAGCAATTAAGTGCATTGTCCACGTTCATGGACAATTGAGAGCACTGAGTGCATTTCCCACCTTCAGAGATAAGTGTGTGGATTTTCCATATTCAGGGATTACAGAGTGCATTTTCCACCTTCGGGGGAAATTGAGTGCATTTTCCACATTCAGGGGCAATTGAGTGCATTCTCCACCTTCAGGGCAATGTCATTCGGGGGAAGTTTAGTGCATTCTACACCTTTAAGGGCAATTGAGTGCATTGTCTACATTCAAGTGCAATTGAGTGCATTTTTCACCTTCAGGAGCAATTTAGTGCACTCAGGGACAATTGAGTGCATCTTCTACCTACATGGACACACGAGTTAATTATTCAGGAAATTGTGCATTCTCAACCTTCGTGTGCTATGGAGTGAAAAGTCTCATTCTCCATGAGCAAACTAAGTGCAAAGTATCAACATCTAGAGAAATTTAAAAGCAAGCCTCCACCACCACCTGGGACAGTTGAGTGAATAGTCTCACCCTCCAATGGCAAATTGAGTGCAACATCTCCCACTCAGTACAGAAAAATAATATTTATACAGTATTTCTATCAGGTTGTCCCCACCCCATGTTTTATATAGCAATATGACATTATCCAGGTAGGCCTAGGTATAAACAAAGTAAAGGTATTTTTCTACAATGAAGTCAATACAACAAACGTTTCCTACCTGTGACTGACAAGTATGCAATCGACACAACAGACCACATCATGTGTGCCACAGTACATATCTATGGCTCTACCGTGGTGTATAGGGCATTTCTCTTTAGGAATGGGTGGGCTGGCACCTTGTCCTTTGGCTGTTTTTGGGACATCATCTCCTTTGGCTGTTTTCGGGACATCATCAAGAAGTTGGTGATTGCTCATCTTTTCAAATCTATTATGAGACTTGAGGCACGTGGAACAAAGCCTCTCATTACACTCCACACAGTATTTGATGGCTTCAACATTTGTTTCCTCTTTTAAACAAGGGAAGCATGAAACGTCATAAAGAAAAGTCGATCCTCTTTCTAAAGAAATAATCCCTGAACCTTCACCAGTTGCCATCTTAAAATGTTTGATGGTCAAAGTTTATCCATGCCCTAGTTTATAAACAGATATATGGTCACATGCTTGACTTTTTTTTGCTTTATCATTAACAGTTTGTGAAGCTCATATGCGTAAGAAATGGGGGGCTTGGGCCCAGTTGTTCAAAGATCGGTTAGCTTAATCCTAAGTTAGTGTAATTTGCATTTCTTCTTAACAGAATGCTTTCACATGCTCAATTTCTGGTACAAATATTTATCATAAACGCATACAATATGAAAATTTTGACTTAACGCTGGGTTAAGTTAACCTATCTTTAAACAACTGGGCCCTTGGCGGAAACATAGTACCTTTTGGTCCCATTAATAATTTGTGTCACCTCCTGCTCAAATGTTACTTTCACAGGACATACAGTTAAGCAACTGACATAGAAAATAAGCTAATTTGTTCATTAAAATGTCTAATTGAAAATGTAACATGTTTAGTTAGCTCCCCACCATTTCCCACTAAGTATCTGAAAGCTTCTTCGTCACTGTAGATGCACATTTAGAGATAACCGTGGATTTATTTAGACATGTATTTGCACCAAAACTCAACACATGATTAATAAGTTAACCATACAGCAGATAAATAATAGTTGATAATGAATGATACTGAATGATTATTTAAACTGAATAATAACTATATATAGCCTAGATAGGACAATTCAGACAATACTTACAATTTAAATCCTCGAGTCTTTCCACGACGCCACCGTGAGCCCAGATAACAAAATAAAAGATAACATGTTTCCTAGTAGTCAAAATATCAATCAATATCAGTGTGTATCCCAGAAGGTTGTACACACACATACACAAGTTAAGTTACAATAATAAATTACACAATATAAGTATATTTGCCATTGCTGCACAAACACATAAAGTAAATTTGCAACAACAGCAGCAACAGTAATCAACATTTACATATTTAAGTTGTGTTAGCTGTTTCCAAACAGTTTATAAAAGTTAGTAACATATATTTTACATTTTATTTCTTTTTTTAAATGTTGTTTTACATTATTGTTAGCTTATGGTAGGCCAGCTATTACGTGTTTTACTGTAGTAGAGGCAGACCACCCCATTTCCCGAGGTATAACCTGTACTAAAGACCTCCCGCCTTCCTTGAGAATCACTTGACAAGTCGAGCTCCGAGTGGGATTCAAACCTGCAGCGGTGTGAGGCGAGGCAGTTTTGGACGGAGCGTCTGTGCTATCCCGAAGACGGATGCGCTGTAAGTTTAGGGGTAAAACTAATAGCATTATAGTACATTTCTGACGAGCTGCCGGAAATTTAGTTGACGAAAGCGTTTATACAATTGAAATTAAGTATAACTGTGATAGAATAATTATATACATTGAGTTTCATTCAAAATTAGCAGAACGGTCATGAAAAACTTATTTATTTATATATTTTTTATGGATTTTAGTTTATTATCCTTAAGATTTACCGTTTCATAAATTATAATCTTGAAATATGCAGAAGCCAATCCTCGTCCCCACCCCTACCTAATATCTAATTTCGGCCCCCCCCCTTATATCAATATCATCCCTTCACCCCTAAGTGATTGCTTTATAGAGACCAGACAACCCGAAACACACACTCAAAACGGCTACATTTTGGCGCTGCGAGCATGATCAAATTTTAGCCGTTTTGAGTGTGTGTTTTCGAATATGTGTAGACGAACGCACTGGCATTATTGGTCTATGACAAATTATGCCAAATGTGAACAACACCGTGTCTGGTCACTATATAGGTCTAATTACACTAAATCAACAGGATGTGCTCGCCTGGTACAGTCGAAAGTAGTTCTGTATTAAAGAGTGCTAATCTTTTTTTCTTTTAAAACTTTTTTTAGTGCAGTTTCCTGTTATTTTTTGGCTGTAACTGTATTCTGGACATGTTGTTGATATTTGAAAATGCAGCTCATCATGTATTTGACAGTTTTTGATATAAATTTGAGAAGTGAAAGTAGACATTGCATGAAATTGCAAGGGGTAAAATAGTGTTGACCTTTGACCCGGTGTTAGTATACAACTGAAGAAATGTTTCTTAGAAGGTATTAAACCCCCTATTTCCTTGTTGATGTTTAATAGTAGACATGTTTGTTTGCATGATAAAGTAAGTTTCCCAGAATTCTAACGAGGTTTGAGTTTTTAACAGGTTGTCAACATTCTAACTTTACTATGGAAGGGAAATGGAGACTCATTTACGCTATTATAACCTCTAAGGAGGAAATCATGTACTTTTCAGAATTGCTTAAAAAACAATTTTCTAGGCATTTATTTTATTTGAATATGTGAGTTGAACGACTATTTTAGAGTGTTTTTGGCAACTTTTCCCCAAATTTTGTGATTTTCTCTAAAAATGTGATTTTTTTTTTTTGGAATTTTGGTGAAAGATATATGGCAACATGTGTGGTATACATACACAGGGATGCAAAACAAAGCCACCAGAGTTGATTTAATGAGAAAATGTTGAACGGTTGCTGAGATATTGTTTTTTTTATTATTTCTTAATTTCGAGACAAAATCGAGCGCAGGTAAATCGCAATAATTTCAAGACGAAGTCATTCGGCATTGCAAAACAAGTCAAAATGTTCTTTTTATTAAGTTGTTGGGTTGAATCGACTAGTTTAATTAAAAAACATGACGCAAAAATAATCCCTTATAGGTCTAATTACACTAAATCAACAGGATGTGCTCGCCTGGTGCAGTCGAAAGTAGTTCTGTATTAAAGAGTGCTAATCCTTTTTTCTTTAAAAACTTTTTTTAGTGCAGTTTCCTGTTATTTTTTGGCTGTAACTGTATTCTGGACATGTTGTTGATATTTAAAAATGCAGCTCATCATGTTGTTGACAGTTTTTGATATAAATTTGAGAAGTGAAAGTAGAAAGGGTATGAAATTGCAAGGGGTAAAAATAGTGTCGACCTTTGACGCGGTGTTAGTATACAACTGAAGAAATGTTTCTTAGAAGGTATTAAACCCCCTATTTCCTAGTTGATGTTTAATAGCAGACATGTTTATTTGCATGATAAAGTAAGTTTCCCAGAATTCTAAGAGGTTTGAGGTTTTAACAGGTTGTCAACATTCTAACTTTACTATGGAAGGGAAATGGAGACTCATTTACGCTATTATAACCTATAGCAATCAGGCACGGCGGTGTAATCCCTTCGGGAGAGGCTGCTTACTCACCAGGTCCTTACACGGGGTGTAGGCTGTTTTAATTCAGGAAAACAACAAAGTCATAAACGTATTCAAACAAATGTTATTAATCTCTAAAATATGAAATCTGTATAAATCAATATACCCTCAGTAAATATATAAAGTGATCAGACCGGTTAACCAATTATCAGGAACCTCTAACGAGGTTTTCTCCCTGATAACTTGAAGTTGCTACTACAGACTACTTTATATGGATCTGATTAACAGGAATTTCTAACGAGATTTGCTCCCGATAATCTGAGTGTTAATTACAATTAAGTTAATTTAATAAGCAATAACCTCTAACGAGGTTTTCTCTTGCATCTGAGAGATACGACCCTAGCGGGGACTGGATACCTAACAGTATCATTATGGGCACATATTTACACATTTGAAATGTGTGTGTGTGTCGTTCTAAGGTTAAACGTCCTTCCACCAGCATACTCGATAAGCCGTTAGGTCTTAAGGAGATGGGTACAATAGAGTCTGGACAGTGCTTCTTGTAGTATCTGCGATGTATCTGTTGTGCTGGGTGCTGTCACTCGGTCTTCACCCAATGACCTATATATCACCTAATATCGATACCACCAAGTGACCTTTAAACCACCAACTGCTAAAACCACACAGTAACATTTATACCAACAGTACTGACACTACCTAGTGACCTTTATATCACCAACCATTGGAACCACTCAGTAACCGTTATACCACCCAGTACTGAAACCACGAAGTGACATTTATACCACCAACTAAGGAAACCAATCATTGACCTTTATATCACCGACCTTTGATACAAACCACTGTCAACCAGTGACCTTTATACCACCAACTACTGACACCACCCAGTGAACTTCATACCACCTAATATTTATAACACCTAGTGACCTTTATACCATCTTCTTCTGAAACCACTCAGTGAACCTTATACCACCTACTACTGAAACCACTCAATGTCTTTTATATCACCGACTAATGGAACCACCCATTAACCGTTATAATAACAATTGCTGAAACGATCCAGTGACATTTATATCACTAACTACTGACACCATTCAGTGAACTTCATACCACCTAATATTTACAACACCTACTATTGAAACCACTCAGTGTCTTTTATATCACCGTATATCGGAACCATCCTGTAACAGTTCTACCAACAACTACTGAAACGACTCAAAGACATTTGTACCACAAATAAATATTGATACCATGTGACCTCTACACCTCCAACTACTGACACTACCCTGATACTTCCTAATATCGATAGCATCCAATGAACCCCGTATTTATAACACCAAGTGACCTTTAAACCACCTACTGCTGAAACTACTTAGAGACCTTTATATTACCATCTATGGAAACCATCCAGTGGCCTTTAAACCACCAACTGCTGAAACTACTTAGTGACCTTTATATTACCATCTATGAAAACCATCCAGTGACCTTTATGCCAACAACTTCTGAAACTATTCAGTGACATTTATACCACTTAATATTGATTATAACTAGTGACTTCTAGTATTAGATACGACCAACTATTGATTCCGTCAACTGACGTTTATACGACCAACTATGGAAACCACTCAGTGACCTTTATACCACAAACACAAATGGGTTGGCGATTGGGGCTGTCAACTGATAAAACTTAAATTTACGCAAAGAATCCACTTCGGGGAGCATCCATCGGTTCTACAGACATTCTTTTTTATGGAAGGCTTAGAGATTTTTAGATTGCATTTCTAAGGTCCAGCATAAATGACAGTTGATGACGTCTACCTGAATCCTTTTAGGACGGTAGCGTTTGATGTTTGTCTTTAATCTTGTCTTACACTTAACGGTTTTTTCTCTTGTTAGTGTGGCTTCTGCCAAGTCATTGAGAACTTGCTTTGTGGCTTTCTAGGCTTTTGGTTTTTATATTATATATACATGATCATTTATGTGTTTTACTTATATTGCCTATTGACGCGAGCTTGTTTGTAGAGATTATAACCTGGCAGGAATATCTTTATTTTCACTGTCCCGTTTGTT
The DNA here is from genome assembly GCA_037043455.1 of Cyrtodaria siliqua. Lineage (NCBI taxonomy): Eukaryota > Metazoa > Mollusca > Bivalvia > Adapedonta > Hiatellidae > Cyrtodaria > Cyrtodaria siliqua. The sequence continues at coordinate 257,699 of JAWPHD010001803.1, read as the reverse complement.
GGGATGACGGTAGGGTAAGAGTGAGGATTGGTGCACTCTAGATCCTGGTTTAAATTCCCAGAGGCATTTTTTGCCACTGACCGTTCCAAGTCTTGTTGCAGATTTGTTTTTGTACTGCTATGAAAGAGATTTTATGTTGAGTTTGTTACCTGCTAGCCAGGGTGAAATTATTGATGCCTTTAATAATACTTCTCGGTATCTTGATGACATACTCAATATTGATAATCCGTTCTTTGCTCATATGGTTACTAACATTTATCCACCAGAGCTCACGTTGAATAAAGCCAACAGTTCGGATACTGTAGCAGCATTTCTCGATCTTCATCTCTCGATTTCAAATGATTGTATTCATACTAAAATCTATGATAAGAGAGATGATTTCAATTTTAACATCGTTAACTCTCCACACCTGGATGGAGGTGTACCTCGTGCTACCTCATATGGGGTGTATATCTGCCAGCTCATTCGATTTGCTAGAGCGTGTAATGATGTTATAGACTTCAATGATCGAAATCAAGTTATTACAAGTAAACCTCTTCAGCAGGGTTTTCGTTATCACAAACTACGTAGATCTTTCTCTAAATTCTACCGCCGCAACGAGGGCCTGCTGGAAAAGTACAACACCAACCTTAAAACACTTCTGCGAATAGGCATATCACAACCCTCATTTTATGGAGATGTGGTCTATAAACTTCGAAAGTTAAAGGGGTTTGACGGGTTTCCTGACCGCTTTACAAATTTAATCAGGAAGTTCGTCAGAAAAGGATATAACCCTTTGGTTTTACAGCGCACTACATGTTTAGTGATTGACCACTCTACAGTCAGTCATTACGCTTCACTTTTCACTTGTGCGATGACCGGACTACCTCTTGGGACTCTATGATTGTACCTACTGAAACCCCAACTAAGGATGGTGGGTGCATGAGCTTTCGTCCCTCGGGTTTTCTGGTCGTACCCTAGATTGGTTTTCTCTTTAGCTGCTACTACTATGGTTGTTCAGTACGATTCTGGATACATCCTGAGATGTTTATTATTTTGTATGTGTATCTTTAGTTAGTTTCTCTGGATGTCGACTTTATTGTTAGAGATTTTTTTAGTTTTGTTTACACTGTCTTGTCTATTTGGGCGCTGAAGACAGGATAATAGCGAGGATTGTGCGCATATAAAATCGATTCAAGCTAACCAGTAGGCCTTATTGCCTACTGACCGTTCCAAGTCCGTAACCCTGTCTTCACCACCCTTTCTGTTGTTTTTTTGTCTCTTTCATTGTAGTTTCAAGTCCTTGTTTTCAGTACAGTGCGGACCTACGATGCCATTGCGTTCGGACACTGTGGTTTCTATAGGACCCTTTATATCATTTAGCCCTATTGTCAACTCTTGTGTGTTTGTGATGTCTTATCTTGCCTTTTATTCATTATAATAAATAGTTGTTCTTTGTTTCTTTGTGTGTTTGTGGTTGACTGTCGTCCTTGAATGCTACTTTTCTGTTCGATTTTTATATCTCCTTGTTATGCTTTTAACATGAAACATCCAAAGCAATTTTAATAAAATCGACTTTAGTTTCAAAATGTCTTAATCGCAATATGCATGGTAACTATCAATCATAGTTAACCCGGTTGTCATATCCGTTTATATTTTTCGTGATTGATGTTTCTCTTTTGACACATTACCATTTTACAAAATAAAATGAAATGAGTTTAATATAAAGGGCCTATCACATCCGATGGAATCGCGAGAGATGACGTTGACATGTTATATTGGATGACAGTTAGTATGCTCCAGAGTGGCTATGTACCACTTAGATCCTATATTCAGTAGCAACAATGACGGATTGAATTGTAGCTTATGGTTGTCATGTAACGTTCCCGGATTAAAACTGCTATCAATACACCCAGTGAACCTTCTGGACATTTTGGGAAAAACTTTATTTGTAGCATAGCATTATGTCGTTAAAATAGAAATACTATGACCAAACACACTATATTATATGGACATGTTTAAACGTTTATAATTAACTTACATACTCCGTGAGTCTGTGCTTATGAGTGAGTGAGAGGTATTGCACATTATATAAATACAAACAAAAAAAAGCCTAGAAAGCCACAATGAAGGTACTCAATGACTTGGCAGAAGCCAGAGCAACAAGAGAATAGACCATTGAGGGCACGACAAGGCAAGACCGCGGACAAACATCAAACGCCACCGTCCTAATGAGCTTTAGGTAGGCGTCATCATAGGGTTCACAGCCAGTCCGGTCATCGTACAATTAAACAGGAAAGCGTAGTGGCGAACTGTAAAAGGGTCCACCACCAAGCATGCATTACGTTGCAAAATGATAGGATCATAACCTCTTTTGATAAAACTTTTAACAAGTTTAACAAAGATAGTATGAAAGTAATCATGACCAAGAACCTTACGAAGTTTGTAAATCACATCACCATAGAAGTCAGGTTGTGATAGTCTTTATCGCAGAAGAGTCCTTCAATTGCTTTTATATTTGGAAAGAAGACCAGGGTTACGATAATACAATGTTGCAAAGGTTTTACGAAGTTTATGATGGAGTAGCTTTTTAGTTATACAAAGATTACGAATATTAAAGTCCTCAACTCGAGTACAAGCTCTTGAAAAACGAATAAGTTGAGACACATAGACCCCATACGAAGTTGCTCGGGGAACATCCCCATCTAAGTGGGGATAATCAACAATGTCAAAATTAAAATCATCTCTCTTGTCATAGATTTGGCTAATAATTTCATCATTTTCAATAGAGAGATCTAAATCAAGAAAAGAAGCGTTATTATCAGAAATATTAGCCTTGTTAAGCTGAAGTTCTTTAGGATAAATATTATTAACCGTAATTGGAAAGAAAGGGTGGTCAATGTTCAATATGTCATCCAGATACCAAACGTTGTCATTAAAGGCTTCAATAACATCTGCCTGGGTATCTGGTGAAAGACTCAACATGAAATCCCTTTCATAGCAATATAAAAACAAATCCGCGACAAGTGGTGCGCATTTCGTACCCATAGGGATACCAACATTTTGTCTATAAACGGTGGTTCCATACCTGACGAAAATATTATCTAATATGAAAATGAGTGCTTCACAAACTTCATGGCAAGTCCACATATTGTAATTATCTAAACTGCCATTAGTAAAAAACGCTTCAATATTATTACAGGCCATAAATGTAGTATTTTCCCTAGCGAATATGTTTTGAATGAGCGCAATAAGCTTGTCTTTAATAAGGTGATGTGGTAAGGTAGTATATAGTGTAGAGAAGTCATAATGCTTATTGATGAAACTTGACGTTTATTGAAAATATTATCAAGGACATCTCCTGAATGTTTTATAGACCAAAATAACTAGAAATTGTTATTGTCCATGGGACAAAAAAGTATGCTCCCCCTCTCGCCCGAACAGACATAATTGACGACTCTAGGTCCAACCGTTCTCTATTGATCTGAGATCGTTTTGATATTCAATATCCCTGTGACTGTATCTGCTATCTGTATCAGTAAGGCCACATAAACAAATATGTGTGGTTCAGGTAACCCGACCGACCATATTTTAAAGGGCCGACCCTAAAACTTTTTATGCAAAAAATTATAAATTAAAAATAATTAAAAAATCAAAAAATTTTTTTTTTTTTTAAAAACAATTAAAACAAACAAAAAAAATGTTGATAATGCCAAACAAATCACACTCAAGGTATAGTAATTTAACATCAGAATTGAATTCATTACTGAGAAAAAAAAAAAAAAAAAAGCCTACCTACCTACCCTATTTTTTTGCCAGTGTTACCTGAACCACACATGTTATTTTGTTTGGCCTAATATCTACTGGAACCGTTTTGATAGTCAAGGTCACCGCGACCTTGACCTTTGACCTAGTGACCCCAAAATCAATAGGGGTCATCTACTGGTCATGACCAACCATCCTTCCAAGTTTGAGGATCCTAGGTCAAACCATTGTGTAGTTATTGATCGGACATCGTTTTAATAGTCCCGATCACCGCGACCTTGACCTCTGACCTAGAGACCCCAAATCAATAGAGTTTCTTCTACTGGTCATGACCAACCAGCCTTCCAAGTTTGAGGACCCTAGGTCCAACCATTGTCTAGTTATTGATCGGACATCGCTGTGATAGTGAAGGTCACCGCGACCTTGACCATTGACCTAGTAACTTCAGAATCAATAGGGGTCATCTACTGGTCATGACCAACCATTCTTTCAAGTTTGAGGACCCTAGGTCCAACCATTGTGTAGGTATTGATCGGACATCGTTTTGATAGTCAATGTCACCGCGACCTTGACCTTTGACATAGTGACCCCAAAATCAATAGGGGTCATCTACTGGTCATGACCAACCATTCTTCCAAGTTTGAGGACCCTAGGTCCAACCATTCCCTAGTTATTGAACGGACATCGTTTTGATAGTCAATGTCACCGCGACCTTGACCTTTGACCTAGTGACCCCAAGATCAATAGGGTCATCTACTGGTCATGACCAACCATCCTTCCAAGCTCAAGGATCCTAGGTCTAACCATTCTCTAGTTATTGATCGGACATCGTTTGATAGTCAATGTCACCGCGACCTTGACCTTTGACCTAGTGACCCCAAAATCAATAAGGGTCATCTACTTGTCATGACCAATCATCCTTCCAAGTTTGAGGACCCTAGGTCTAACCATTCTCTAGTTATTGATCGGACATCTTTTGTGCCACAGACAGACAGACCTACAGACAGACAGACAGAAAGCACAACATCAATATGGCTCCCCTACCACACTTTGTGTAGCATAATATACGCCGCTGCTTTAACGCTCTCGGACGTTAGACTACTTTTGATAAAACACATCAAATAAGGCCATTGTAGCTGAGTCCTCTACCGACATGACGGAAACAGGGAATATGCGTGCGTATGCCACTTTACCATATAATTTGTGAGAAATAATTTAACTGAAATCACATGCTCTAACAATGTCCGGTATAATAAGTTCATTCGAATAAGAGTTTATTGTTAACGTTACCTTTTAAAAGAAGTATATGTTTACTTATTGGCGGCGCGCCCTGAGCGTGCAGCCTATACTTGTATTTGCTTTTTGATGCTGCATATGGCGGAGCACGTGATTTATGGAGGAGCACGTGATTAAAAATGTTGGAGGTAAAAGGCTGTCCAAAATGTTGGGGGTAAAAGACTGGCCATAAGATCGTGATGTTGTATTGAAATTGCTGTATTGCAATTGGCGCTATGTCATAGTTCAATATATTAGGTAACTATTACAGCTACAACTTGGAAATTTTATACTGTTGTTCTACATCATAACATAACCCAGCAGATCAGGTTTCATAACTCTGTTCTGCTTTCTGCAAATGTTATACCGCTTTTTGAACTTTGTATATTGGTTAAGGTCCACTTTTTAACCAGTATGTTTTTAGAAAAAAATACGACTTCTTGTCATCCCTTGATCGGCGTCTGCGTATTCGGTTAAGTGTTATGTTAAGGTGCACTTTTTTCAGTAACTATAACAGATACAGTTTTGAAATTTTGCTTGAGCATGCTATTCCCTGACGCAGGCCATGCAATACTGGTTTCCACCCAGGACAATCTCATGATCAGCCCTACGTGGCACACCTTTGACAAAAATCAGTGTCAAACATTCAAAAAACCAAACTGTATGATATCGTACCACTACAAACCACTTCTACCGAATACATGTCCACCTACCCAAGCCATTTGTCATAGTACACATTTCACTGATCATGTCATATTTGTTTTTACTTATTTCAAACTACCTCAGCATTCTTCATAACATTCTAGAAATATATTTCATCAGCATTTAATGCAAACACTTACATATGTTTTGATATCTTAAGTATGTGCCTTTGTTTTCAAGTTACTATTGCTTACTGTTGCCATATAACTTTTTATATATTTTTAAATATTTCTACATTTTTGTTGTTTTATAATAACAATTTTCAAATAAATACACATGTTTGTTCTCCTTTTGAAAAAATATTTACAGGCTGTTTCATTGGGCGCCCCAATATGTAAAGTTCTGTGCGGTACCGTATGTTTAAATACACTAATAGTCACGTTACAAATTAAGTCATTGCTTACGTCATATAGCTTGCGCTGTATGACGTCAAACGGTCTCAGCTTGTTCAAGATGCTTATTAATGTTATTTGTATTGATGCATATGATGTGCTTATATCGGGTGTGTGCAAGGTTTGAGAGCATGTCAAGTTTGTTGTAATTAAAATTTCATTAAACTTACTGTTAAATTTGTCTTTGTGACGTATATTTACTAAAATATTTATTTACTTTCGTTCTATGACGTTAACGTTAACGTCCTGTGACGTTAACGTTCTGTGACGTTAACGGTTAACGTTCTGTGACGTTAACGGTTTAAGAAGTGACGTCATGTAACGTGGCGCTTCCAACGGATGAAAAATACGCGGGGAATTAATGGAACAGCCGTATTTAACGTAAAATAACATGCAATTGTCTCTCTTCTTTGTTTATATGAAAGACTGCGCAGGTCGTGTTAGAATACCACTTAAATGATGAAGGAGACACATGCAATTTAATTTAGCTCTCAGATGACGGCTTCTTGAGGATATCAGCCTTAAAAAACACAGCATATTCCGTAATTTTACCGATGGAATAATACCTTTCAAGTTTGTACAGCTTCACAAATGATGCACAGCGTGTATTTAAACTAAAACTCGCTATTTATCGTGAAATAGAAAACGGAGAAATCATTTAAAAGTATTGAATTTCTACAATAATGTCTGTGTCAGTCATTACAAACATTGCAGACGTCTTATCCCTATATAACTGATTTCTTGTCAAAAAGTGCCTGTTACAAATCGCCGAAGCTTGTAATTGGTAAACTAAATCGACAAAGAGTATGCATTAGCTGCGGTTACGCAATTGAAATAGATGGGCTGATTTTTATTTTATTTCTGACACGTCGTTGAGCATACATACGTTTAGCGTTTCTCTTGTCCATCAATTTGTTCCGCGACTGCGTAAATGTCGTATAGTAATTGTCCTTTGTAAATTTTATATTTAGAATTATTGTCCGGAGCATAACTTCAAAACTACTAATGGGACTATAGTTATACTTCATACAATGACAGATGGCAATAAGAAGAAGTGCAGAGTATAAGAACCGTGACTCTCTCATCATTCTAATTATTGTTACTGCCCTTTGTAACTTTATACCTAGAATTTTTGTTCGGAGCATAACCTCAAAACTTCTGGTGGGGCCCAATAAAACTTCACACAATGATAGAGGACAATGAGATAAAGTGCTCATTGCAAGAACCGTAACTCTATTATCATACAAATCAGAGTTATTGCCCTTTGTAATTTTATACTTAGGCATTTTGTCCGGAGCATAACTTCAAAACTACTGACGGGACTGCAATGAAACTTCACGCAATTAGAGAGGGCAATGAGGGGAAGTGAAAAATATATACAACCAATCTTCATCCTAATGGATTTGTATTTCATACTTGTAAATTTTGTCCGAAGCATAAGTCAAAAACTACTACTTGGGCTTATCGTCGTAACCTATTACAGAAACGCCTTTGACTGTAAAGCGTACAAGACGCCACGTGACCATTCTATGGCTTTTACAACTGTCGTCAGAAATAAGTTCCATTCTGAGAAAAAATACTGAAACAATATTCTTCTAGAAAATATCAATAGTGCTTGAATCATCTACTAACATGTGACATGAAGAGGAATACTGACGTGTGACATGAAGAGGAAGATAAACACAGTTCAATTTTCTTTTTGAAAATTCCCGACGATAGAATGTCATTTAGCCTCAAATGTACAGAAAAACAAGTAATTAATGCTCTATTATGCTTAGACGTTTGATGCAAACTCTTAAAGGGACACAATCTTGATTATTATTTCTTATTAAAAAATTATATTTCGTTATTCCACCATAGGTTTAAATATATATTTGGTACAATAATCAACAACTTTTAATATGCAAACACAATTTGCTTTGAACTATTCTAATAATTAATATTAATGATTGAAAACAGTTACTTTTACAAAATTCCAAATTGTGGTGTGTCGCTTTAAGTGAATGTCTCTTTGGAAAAAATGATTAATGTTGCGTTCCTTTTAAGAAAACATAGAACGTTTCCAATTAACTGGAGTTTGATATTCTAACAACGAGATCTAAATAAAAACAATTTGCAATTACCACTTGCCATAATTTGAGTTACGGAGGTGAACAATAAACAAAAAGTGGCGTTTGATACACCTGCAATAGTTTAGTTAACAAGAACTGTCCTAGTAAAATTACATACTATTATGATAAAAACGATATTTTGTCATCTGCCTTTGCTAGTTCTCTGTGGTAAATCTGTGGTCAAGCTGTAATTATACGGTGATATACATTACAGTAACATGCATATGCTGTTTCTAGCGTTTCTATAGAATTTTATTAATTATTAGTTGTATGTCATGTTTTTGTACGGTACATACGTGTTGTTCTGTTTTACCAAGCACTCCACGTTTTATTAAATAAAACTGGACGTAACCCGAGTACAGAGTGCACATCTTATTAATAAGCATATTTTGTAACAAAACGCACTGATATAAATATAAGTAAGTGCTGGTAATCAGTAAATTTAATTAGCAAAGAGTATCCATTAACTGCAGTTTCATGGGTTTACACACAATTATTCCCTGAGTTCATGGATTTAAAGCTATGTTCTCTGATTAAAATACACAATTGTAACTAATTAAATACAGCCATGTTATTGGCAACATATATATATCGTAACGATGCTATATCTTTTATCGACATTTTCTATCCCCGTATGGTTGCCAGGGTAGAATACAACCACTGCAAATCCCGAAAGAGGCAGAGGGGTAGGACCCACCCCACACTCCTTCATGTTAATTTTATCATTTTTAATCATGCTCATTTAAGGTCTTCATTATGACACCGCGTATGCAAACATGGAAACGTGGCTCCATCGTAAATGGAGTGTCTACTATAGAATTTGCAGCAACTCTGCAGTTCTGCATGCTAGAGGCCCATTCTTCAGATTTTATCTTGATGTAAATGGAGGATGAGCCTGGCATGTTCATTCTTATTAGGCGCCATATAACGTTTCATGTGTTGGAGCGACATAAAACTCAATTCAATTCAATACAAAATTCGACATTTTCAATTCCAAGACTGAGATGAACTGGCAATTGAAAACGATTTAAAAGGAAAAACGCAGTGTCTTTTAATTCCACGTAATAGATAGAGTCTGGTCTCAGCGAATTGGCTTATTTAAACACCGAGATGGGCGTAGCCCATTGGGATGTTTAAATAACCAACGAGCTGAGACAGACTCTATCGTTTTTGTAGCACTGTGACGTCATAGTGACCGTACTCTAAATTCCAATATCTGTTTGTTGTAGTACGGTATAACCACGCCCCTTTAGTTACCCTAAATTAAACGATTAAATGCTTTGCATCCATCAAAGGAAATGTCACCGACCATGCTACAAATGTCAATACTTGGCTTATATGTAGTTTAAGTCGTAATGGCATTGCTTAACGTTCATTCGTTTCATTCTAAAAGGAACAAAAAACATTTAAATGACATTTGTCATCATTGCACTTTATTTTGAATCTGAATTATTGCAGATTAAATAAACACTGACGCTATTAATAAAGCTCTGTCGCTTTCCAAGAAGCAAGACACGTTTGCAAGTTACAACGAATCTTTCAAAGATATCTCCAAATACTGCGACATTTCCAGTTTATCTCTGCATGACACGCGACAACCGGAATTGTTGCCTGTCAATCCGAAGTCAATCAGCAATCTGTACTAATACTGTATTATGTAACGTTTATCAATTCATCTAAAAATTACAGAATTATTACATGCGACTGTAGTTACTTTGAATAATTTTGTTATGTGACATTCTTTTCTTAAAATATATCGGTTAATGTTCTAAAAACATAAAATGCTTTCTTATGATTCTATTGAATTAAAATGCGTCAATAATGCATCATAAATTGTATAAAATCGGATGTCACGTTTCTATGACTGTCGTATGTAGATCATGGAAAACAAAGGTGCAGAAAAAGAATGCCTACATTGTTATAGAAGAAATCCATTTTCAATAAAACATTCGTGATTTTAGATGAATATTGACCATACATTGCAATTAAAATAACATTATGGTAAACACTATAATTATTTCAAATAGTTGATTAATTATGCAGGGTAATTTAGCCGTGAGAAAAACGACTCCATAACGTGTTGTCAACAGATCCAGGCCAACAATACCTGTTTCTTCGCGAGTTCCGCATTGTTTACACCTCGGTCAGATACTGTTTATCGCATATATCAATGGCCTCGAAGTAGATGTCAAATCCCAGAGTAGGTTATTTGCAGATGATAGGGGAAAAAAAAGGATAATTCAATTCCTCAAAATGCTAAGTCAAGCACATAACACAATCTAGAAACATCCATAAACGTTCATATTAATGTAACCTACATGTTACATACATAACTTGAAGAAACGACATCCGCAAAATAGCTTGGTGTTAACATTTTGTGTGATCTAACGTGGAACACATAAACATAATCACCAAAAAAGCAAAGCAATCATTAGAGTTCCGTCGCAGAAACATCAAACTACACTCAGAACCATTTATTCTATGGCATACATAACATAACGTCAGTCCGACCGCAACTCGAGAACTTCTCCACTACCTGATATCTCCACAATGAATGATACATTAAATAAAGAAATATAAAAAGATCGAACAGGGAAAGTAGCATTCAAGGAGGACAGTCAACCACAAAACACAGAAACAAACATACAAACAGACAAACAAGAAGGCAAAAGTATAGTTGAAACTGTCCAACGTAGGGCAACTCGCTGGGTAGAGCCTGACTCCGGACAAACGTTAAGCGCAGAGAGATGTTTCACTCCCTTAACTGGAGAAGTCTTGACCAACGACGCATAGATAGCATGCTCTCCCTTTGCTACATAGCTGCTACAACAGCCTTGTAGCTATCCCACTTGAAGAATAACAGACACAGACAAACATACAGTCCAGACACACGCTCTTCACTTTCGACTAATAGGTACGACATCCGACTACTACAAATATTCATACTTCCCCAGAACAATACTTTTCTGGAATTCCCTACCCCAAGATATCCTCACTTTACAAAAAACAGAGCTGTTTAAATCCTAAGTTAGCAGAGTAGAACATGCATCACCGTAAGTGGTCCCATATATGTTTTTAGCTCTACTGATCAGAGATCAGCAGAGCTTATGCCGTGGTGCGGCGTCCGTCGTCCGTCTGTCAGTCTGTCCGTAAACTTTTATTTGTAGCGACTTCTCCTCTGAAACTACTGGATGGATATTCATGAAACTTTACAGAAATGTTGCCCATAAAGTCTAGTTGATCCTAGCAAAAATTCATGTTGATGTGAAATCCAAGATGGCCGCCAAAGCTAAAAATAGAGTTTTAAAATACAAGTTTGTAGCGACTTCTTCTTGAAAACTATAAGTGATATTGATATGGAACTTTTTCTAAAATGATCAGCATGACATGATGTTGATCCTAGTCAAAAATCGTTTTGATTCAACGTTAAACATGGCTGCCAGCGGCCATCTTTGTTTACATAGAGTTATATAGTAAAAACTTGTAGCGACTACTTCTCTGAAACTACTTGGCAGATTGTCATGAAACTTTACAGGAATGTTGCTCTTGATGTCTAATTGATCCTAGAAAAATTTCAGGTCGGCCGAAAATGCAAGATGGCCGTCACAGCTAAAAATAGATTTTTAAAAAATAAGTTTGTAGCGACTACTTCTTCAAAACAATAAGAGATATTGATATGGGACTTTTTCTAAAATGATCAGTATGACATGATGTTGGTCCTTGTCGAAAATCGTTTTGATTTGACGTTAAACATGGCTGCCAGCGGCCATTTTTGATTACATAGAGTTATATAATGAAAACTTGTAGCGACTACTTCTCTGAAACTACTTGACGGATTTTCATGAAACTTCACAGGAATGTTGCTCTTAATGTCTTATTGATCTTAGCAAAATTTCAGGTCGGCCGGAAATTCAAGATGGCCGCCACGGTTAAAAATAGATTTTCAAAAAACAAGTCTGTAGCGACTACTTCCTGAAATCAAAATCAATCAGTAGAGCTTCAAGGTCATTGACCTCTTGTTATGGTTAGTTTTACTGGCCGAAGGTATAACCATGATGCACTTGCTGAGCATAGACAGACGGATACAACCATCCAACCAGTATCTGTCCTGGGGTCTATCCCCACTCCTGGAGACATAACACATGCATCTTAACTTGGAAACTGTTGAGATCACCACCTTAACACCATATATACACTTACTGGGCATGAACAGACACATACAACCGTCCAACAAACATATGCCCTGGGGTCTATCCTCCCACTGAGTAAATAATCCCTTTTATTACATTCCTACGGATGAAAGACTGGGATTTCTCAGTGAAAGCATATTCATAATCGCTAAATATTAATAACTAACTCCGAACATAAAAATAGCTGTGGCGTTGAGTCATGACGTCATTACAGGTTTGCTGACGTCATCAACGTTCGATAACGTTCAATTAAGCGATTCATTTTCGGTTGAAATCATCCATAAACTGATTGAAAATGTAATACATAGATTATTGAACTGCTGATAGACGTGCTTTTTCTCACTCACTCTCATACGCTCGTTCGTGAAAAGAACCACACATCTACCATCTCGTGAAGGAGTTCACTGTAATTGATTCCAGCAGTTAAATAATCTATATGTCATAACTAGGAAACGGTTGAGATCCCCACCCTAAAACCATATATACACTTAATAGGCAGGAACAGACATATACAACCATCCAATCAGCTTTCGCTCGAGGTCTATCCACGCCATGGGAACATAACCCCTGCGATCCCCATCCATGTATACACTTTCTGGACCTGTACATTTTAAGCGGGGTATGCGGATTTGTGATGATGCTCAATCAACTGTTTTTTTCTCATTCTGCTATGCAATTATAGGCTTGTTTGACAATTGTTCATCTTTGCGAAGATCATCAGGTGAGCTATTCAGTGTCAATTTGGATCTCTTGTTTAGAGCATGGAAACTTTGTTTTTCACTTGAATTCAGCCAACGTTGATAATGCCAGTAGAGCGATGCAGGCCTCTTGGGCCTCTTGTTTACATCACCAACCAAGTTATCCTACTTGTATTATACTGACACATCTATCAGACTAATGACGCCCTCCCTATGTTCCCAACGGGTATTTGAGATTAACGGAAGATAGAAAGCGTGTTTTTTTCAAAACATATTAAACAAGAATATTCAAATTTACTGTTATATTCTGCTCTTTTAGCAGTTGGCGCATTTAACATGCACTGTTACGTTTTTACTGGAAAACAACACGTTTTCTGAGTATCGAATTTTGAACTTTACACTAGTCACTTTATTTTAATGGAAGGCTTAGTTTTTAAGATTGTTTTGCCATTTGATTGCATTTCTAAGTTTCAGCATCAGTGACAGTTGACGAGTTTATGCTTTTAAGATGAAAAAATCCAAAGCAATTTCAAAAATCAACTTTAGTTCAAAATGTCATAATCGCAATCTGCATGGAAACTATAAAACATTTTATACAGGTTGTCATATCCGTTTAGCTTTTCGTAATTGATGTTTCTCTTGTGACACATTACCACTTAACAAAATAAAACGGAATGAGTTTAATGTCAAGTATTTATCAGATCAGATGGAATCGGGAGAGATGACGTGGGCATGTTATATTGGATGGCAGTTAGTGTGCTCTAGAGCGGCCTTGTACCACTTATATAACATATTCAGACTATCGGTAGCAACAATGATGGATTGAATTGTAGCTTCTGGTTGTCATGTAACGTTCCCGGATTAAAACTGTTATCGATACACAAAGTAAACCTATCGTCAATGTCGGAACAAAATGTGTTTGTAGCATAGCAATATATCATTGAAACAGAAATGACCAAACACACTTTAGACCCATTATAAAGTACCGACTCAGTGAGCCGGTGCTTGGGAGAGAGTGAGTGCTTCTTTTCTTTCTTGTTTGTGTTTTTCCCAAATCCAGTATTATTTGCAATATAGTGGTAGCCAGCGCTAGCAATGTAATCTTCTTAAACGTAACAAAAGACTTCTTAGATTTCTATCAAACATAAAATTTTATATTTTGCATAATATTTGCCACTTCTGTAACGCTCTCAGATGTTAGAATATTGTTTTATATAACGCAATACCAAACAAGGCCATACTGTCCGAGTACTATACCGACATGCGGTATGAAGGCAAAATGAAATATAATTGTGTATGCCACTTTACGTACAATTTGAGAAGAATAATCTAATTCAAATAACATGATCAGACTACATCTTTGAAGTTCGGTTCAACTGCTAAGTGCATTTGAGTAACGAGATTGCTCTTAAAGTTTCCGTTTAAAAGCACTCCATCTGTTCTTATATTGATAATACGTATGAAACAAAAGAGACAAATGCAAATTAATTTGGCTGTCTAAAGAAAATCAGCATTTCAAAAACCATTTATCGTAATTCCACTGCTGGAATGCCTTTATAGATTACAGTTGCACAAATGATGCACAGCGTGTATTTAATAAGATATTTGCTATTTAGCTTGAAATAGAAACCGGGGAAAGGATTTAAAAGTATTGAATTTCTACAAAATTGCCTATCTCAGCCATTACAAACATTGCAGACAACTTATCAATATATAACTGATTTCTTGACAAAAACTACCAGTTATAAATCGCCAAAGCTTGTAATTGGTAAACTAAATCGACGTAGAGTATGCATTAGCTGTGGTTTACGTCCAATTATTCTCCGATTAAGAAATGTAAATTTTGTGAAGACATAGCTGCACGAAGAATTGGAATTAAAGTACCAGTGCAACTTATTGAATACATTCACGTAATTGATGGAGATGACGCGCTGTTTTTTTTTCTTTCTGACACGTCGTTGAGGTATAGTTCTTTCCTGCCTGTCAGTTCGTTCCGCGATACAACAGGCTGCGTATGTGAAGTAGTTCTCTGTTGCTCGTTAATTGTGTGACTTTAGATCCATATACAATCTTCCTCTGCTTTTTTCATTGCCAATTGTGTGACAAATATACAACCTCGGCATACACTATTTTTGATTCTTGAAGTTCCGAAGGCATAATAAACGCCTCTTATAGACCGCCTTTCATTATTGACGAATAATTTCCATGTGTAAAAAATATGTGACTATTAGTCACTGCTTATTAAAGTGAGTCAAGATGTAGTAGGGAATTATTCCACAGTTGCTTATCAAACATTTTAAAATCATAAAAAGTTATTATTTGTTTGCTGGCAGTTGTACAATAATTCAATACCAAGATATGTCGATACAAAATAGTACTTATCAAAGCCTTAACAATCTAAAAAAAAGGGATCCCTTATAAGCAACGAACACAAGCAAGAGAGAAAAATAGCAGTTATTAGATATAAGACCAACGTAATTTGATCCTTGTATTATAAACAAAGAGGATCCCTTGGAAGCAGCAAACACAACTAAGAAGTTAGTAGCAGATGTTTATTGAGTCTGTTTAAGATATAGCGTCTCCGTGGCCGAATGGTTAACGACGTTGCGTTGTAAACATTGGCCTCTCACCGCTGCGGGTTCGAATCCCACTGGGAACTCGACTTGTAAGTGAGGAAGTGTCGATTCTTACGGATGGCGGGAGGTGTACAGTACTGGTTCTACCCAGGAAAAGTGGGTGGTCTCCCGCCGTCACAAAAAAATCGACCGTCACATATAACCTTACATGTGTTGAAAATGACGTAAAAAACATACAAACAAACAAACAAACAAACTGTTCAAGAGAGGTAACATAGCACGCATGCACGCACCCTCGCACACACGCACACACACATACGCAAATACATACATACATACACACGCACGCACGCACGCACGCACGCACACACAGACACACACACACGTATGTAGCTACTTTGCCTTTCTTCCATCTGTTTATATTTTGACTATCTTTATCTTCTGTCCTCAGAATCACATGCTGCAAATTAAAACCGTATGCGATAAAGCTCCTCAGCATGTTTAGTTGTTCGTACATAGTAACACAGCTAGGGATACTTTCAACAAAATAATGTAAGGAGGTACCAACAGAACATATTGTCCAATTAATATTGATATGAGCCATATATGTATTTATCTTCGGTCTATTGATGCATTGTTCGACTATACGTTGTGTACAGTGTTTAAATTTGATTATGGTTATTCCGGTTGACAACGGTATATT
Source organism: Cyrtodaria siliqua (assembly GCA_037043455.1). NCBI lineage: Eukaryota > Metazoa > Mollusca > Bivalvia > Adapedonta > Hiatellidae > Cyrtodaria > Cyrtodaria siliqua. The sequence continues at coordinate 241,308 of JAWPHD010001803.1, read as the reverse complement.
TGATGATCAGTGATGCGTTCGCATGATAAAATCGTGCTGGATTTCGTGTTGATTTGTCATTCGAGACTCGAATAGGTAACTGTTAACAACAACAAATTTTATCTATTCGGGTTATTTTTCTGACATGTCATATCCTGGTGACGAGTTGTTATCCTTTACGACTTCTTCTTGTGGTTCCAGACAGGGGTTCCAGATGAGACATCAACCTAGACGACAGCAGGATAGCGTCCAGGTCGTCGACGGCTGACGGTCAAGGATTCGTAACACAGAGACCACAGAGACCACAGAGACGCAGGTGGCCCAGGTAAGCCCTCGGGGGATTGTGACAGTCGCCAAGGGGAACTTTATGAGGCTTTTGGTCTGTTCCGGACATATTTTGACTATCAATTAAGTGACTTGAAAAAAGAGTTTTAGCATTAAACCGTAGTACCGGTTTAAACACCCAGTGGCCTACTTTGGCACTGACCGTTCCAAGCCTAAGGCGGTAGCCCTATTGTCAACCCTTTTGTGTTTGTGATGTCGTTTGCATTTATTATTTCTTTTGCCTTCTTGTTTGTCTGTTTGCGTGTTTGTTTCTGTGTTTTGTGGTTGACTGTCCTCCTTGAATGCTAATTTCCCTGTCCGATCTTTTCTTCTTACTAGCAAAGTGCTTGCTACTAGGCTTTAGTTTAGGTGCGAACGAAGATCAAGTTTGTATCTCATAGGATGATTTACATTGATAAATGCATATTATATGATTATCTTCTATACGTACACATGTATCTGTGTCCGTTTACATCCTCTGTTAACGAAGTTCTTGTGCCTCACAAGGAAACGTTAAGATGTTGATTTAATTGTACGTAAGGTATACGAGAATAAATCGTATACTAGTATAAGAATTTACAAGTCCAAAAAAAAGTCTGGTGCCTCACAAGGTTATGCTATATAACGCCTCTGCAAACGAAGTTATTGTGCCTCTCAATGAAACGTTAATAGTTTCATTTAATTGTACGTAAGTGATACGACTGTAAATGAAATTCGTGTGCCTCACAATGATATATTGAAATGCTGTATAAAGCTTACTTCAACATACTTCTGGGCTCATATTGTTGCTTACACGCATATTATAGTGACATACATTATAGATAATGATCATGGTTAAATGAAACATAGATCTCTAGATCTAAGCAATGTTGATCAATGATTTTCTTTTTAAATTATATCAGGTGTATATGTATAAAACAAATGGGAGGTAAGTGTTACAAAAACCAGTTTGATAATTATGTAGTAGTTGTTTTCCATGCACAAGAACAAATTATTACAATTAAGTCATAATAATTCGGTTATTAATGTAGTTATATCTTTATTAATCATAAATGCTCATATAATTAGTTAATTGAAAAACTATAACTATGTTGTTTCTATTAAACTATCAATCGATCTGCTCTCTGGTCGAATTTATTAATATTGTACTTATACTACGCTTCATTTATATAAGGTCACACTACACTATTTGGCACCGTGGTATTTAATATCAATATTTAAATATATTGTTTTATAGATTTGAGGGCGGGTAACGTTTTGGATTTTTTCGGCGATGTTTTGTTTCATGAACATGTTTATGTTTATTTAAATCGAAGTCAATACACAACAATAAATATTTACAATTCATACATTACAATATCTGTGAAAAGCGAGAATAAGATTGTATTTGATGACGTAGAAAACTTTGAACAGATACATTAATCCACAGGTAAATGTATTTATCAATTATCTGGCAATAGTTGTGCAGCTATACAATTCAGACTTACCTCATGTCCCCGTGGAGTCTCGCAGTGGTAAAGTAGTATCTACGTCATATTTTTACATACAACTTAGGAGCGGTTTTAAATATATGTTTTCTCTCCGGGACTATCAAGAAATGTTCATATGATGTTTAAGAGTTAAATTTGTTAATTGATAATACTAGAAACGGGTGGTGGCCATTCATCTTTAATGATTTATTCGCATTTTAATGTTTTACATTTGACAGATGCGTTCAGTACGGGAATATGTGAACACATGAATTTGGACTCCCTTCTCCAACCCAAACTCAAGACTTACCAAGAAAATCTTAAGCACTTCATTAAGACATCAAAAGCCGCCAATACCTACAAGCAATATAATTGCTATTTTAAACAGTTTTGCAAATGGTGCAAGAAATTCGGCTTTTGTTCATTGTCGACCACTATCATGTAGCTTTATTTTTGTCTTTGCTGAAGGATTCTTTACCATCAGCATCCAAGTTAAACGCCGCACTTTATGACATAACATTCGCTCACAACGTTGCTGGGTTTCGGGACCCATGCATATCTAAATTAGTTAAGTTTACTAGAGATGGTATTCTTCGCCATACTGGCAAGCCTACTGTGCAAAAAAGTGCTATTTTGGCCGACGATCTTAATAAGATGTTTGCAAATTTGGGTTCTCTGATAATTTGATGGATAGTAGATTTAAAGCAATGTGTCTCAAGAGCTTGTACTCGAGTTGAGGACTTTAATATTCGTAATCTTTGTATAACTAAAAAGCTACTCAATCAGGGTTACCGTTAACATAAACTTCGTAAAACCTTTGCAAAATATTATTATCGTAAACCTGATCCTCTTTCCAAATATAAAAGTAATTTAAGGACTCTTCTGCGACAAGGACTATCACAACCTGACTTCTATGGGGATGTGATTTATAAACTTCGTAAGATTCTTGGTCATGATCACTTTCATACTATCTTTGTTAAACTTGTTAAAATGTTTATCAAAAGAGGTTATGACCCTATCATTTTGCAACGTACTGCATGCTTGGTGGTGGACCAATTACATTTCGCCACTATGATTTTCACTTTAATTGTACGACGACCGGACAGGCTGTGGACCCTATGATGACGCCTACCTAAAGCCCATTGGAACGGTGGCGTTTGATGTTTGTCTATGATCTTTCCTGTCGTGCCCTTCCTGTTTCTCTGGCTTCTGCCAAGTCATTGAGTACCTTCATTGTGGCTTTCTAGGCTATTGTTTTTTTGTATTATATTTACACGAGCATATTTGTGTTTTACTTATACTGCCTACTGATGCTGCCTTGTTGGTTAGAGATTAGATCATGGCGGGGATTCTTTATTTACACTGTCCTGTTTTAATGGGATGACAGTAGAGTAAGTGTGAGGTTTGGTGCACCCTAGAACCGGTTTAAACCCCCAGTGGCATTTGCTGCCACTGACCGTTCCAAGGCGGTAGCCCTATTGTCAACACTTATGTGTTTATGATGTCATTTTCATTTTTTATTACTTTTGCCTTCTCGTTTGTCTGTTTGCTTGTTTGTTTTTGTGTTTTGTGGTTGACTGTCGTCCTTGAATGCTGCTTTCCCTGTCCGATATTTTTATCTTTCTTTGTAAGTTACGCTGGCTTTCTCCGTTTTGATGAGCTAGTACGCTTAAAACGAGCTGAATCCGTTTGGAAGATAAGTAGATGAAAGTTTTCATTTCCTCAGGAAAAACTGATCAATTTCACAAGGGTTAAACAGTGACTGTGGCAAGAACTGGAAAACCGACATGCCATGTCATGCATTTAGAGATAAAGAACTATCTAAAATTGGCCGACATTCCTTCCAATTCAGCTGACTTTATATTGAGAAATATCCAACATTCTAGCAAATCACTCAAATATAGTCTCAGGACAGGAGGTCTTATTTCCTATTGTAGAGCCAGAGAAATTATAGAGAATGTACGCGAAATTGGGTTAGATTCCACGGTGTTTGGGTTACACTCGTTCAGGTCAGTTGGATGTACTAGTGCTGCTAATAATGGTGTTAGTGAGCGTTTGTTTAAGAAACACGGTCGATGGAAATCGGATAATGCCAACGATCGTTGTTAGAGAGTCAGACAAAGTTAAAAGGACTGTTTCCTTAAATCTTGACATTTGAGGTTTATAATTATATCACACACACGTATTTACATTTCTTGTACTACTGAAGGTAGTATATTCATCTATGTATTGTACTGAATGTAGTATATTCATCTATGTATTGTACTGACGGTAGTATATTCATATATGTATTGTACTGCCGGTAGTATATTCATCTATGTATTGTACTGAAGGTAGTATATACATATATGTATTGTACTGAAGGTAGTATATTCATCTATGTATTGTACTGAAGGTAGTATATTCATCTATGTATTGTACTGAAGGTAATATATTCATATATGTATTGTACTGACGGTAGTATATTCATCTATGTATTGTAATGAAGGTAGTATATTCATCTATGTACGATGTTTAACATGTATTCATCTATTAATGTTTTTGAGAAATATAAAAAGATCGGACAGGGAAAGTAGCATTCAAAGAGGACAGTCAACCACAAAACACAGAAACAAACACGCAAACAGACAAACAAGAAGGCAAAAGCAATAATAAATACAAACGACATCACAAACACAAAAGGGTTGACAATAGGGCTACCGCCTAGGAACGGTCAGTGGCAAAGTAGACCACTGGGGGTTTAAACCGCTTCTAGGGTGCACCAAACCTCACACGTACCCTACTGTCGTCCCATTAAAACAGGACAGTGTAAATAAAGAAATCCCCGCCATGATCTAATCTCTAACCAACAAGGCTGAGCATCAATAGGCAATATAAGTAAAACACAAATATGCCCGTGTACATATAATACAAAAAAACAATAGCCTAGAAAGCTACAATGAAGGTACTCAATGACTTGGCAGAAGCCAGAGCAGTAAGAGAATAAACCATTAAGGGCACAACAAGAAAGATCATGGACAAACATCAAACGCCACCGTCCCAATGGGCTTTAGGTAGGCGTCATCATAGGGTCCCCAGCCTGTCCGGTCATCGTACAATTAAGAGGAAAGCATAGTGGCGAACTGTAAAATGGTTCACCACCAAGCATGCAGTACGTTGCAAAATGATAGGGTCATAACCTCTTTTGATAAACTTTTTAACAAGTTTAACAAAGACAGTATGAAAGTGATCATGACCAAGAATCTTACGAAGTTTATAAATCACATCACCATAGAAGTCAGGTTGTGATAGTCAGATCGTAAGTTTGAAATGCTTATATCACTGAGTAGAGGTACTTGGAAACAACAAACACCCTAAAACCGATTTAATTTGAACAAAACATGATAGAGAAAGAATATTGGAAAATACGCTCGGGTCCGTGTAAAAAACATGCATTACATTCGATATTGAGTATATCCGCGCTATTATACTGTCAGGTCTGCACGTTTTCAGTCATGACCCCTACTTGATTTGTGATTTTATTTCTCTGTCATGTTTGGTTCGAATTTAAAACGTTTTTTACTGAATATGTTTTATATGCACTTTGTATCTATACTAAGTAGACGATATATTACAGGCAAACGGAAATCCGTTCTTACGATACCTTTTTATTCGTACGCCTTTGATAGTATAGCATATTACAGCGGTCGAAAGAAATAAGTTTTGACCTAGAAATATTACTGGAAAAATGATTCTCTCAGAAGAATTTCATAGTGCCTGATTCTTACACTGAATACGATAAGAAGAAACAAGAGAAACAACGTTGAAACCTGTTTGAGAAATGGATTAACTTGACTCTACAGCATGTCATTTTACATTAAGTTTACAAGTTAACAAAACGTTTGAAGAAATTCCATAACACTAATTACATAAATGATAAGAACGATATTGTGTCATTCGCTTTCAATACATATTGTTCTGTTGTGTCAACTATTCCATAAATAATTCGATGATTTTTAAAAAACATAAAACTTCTCATTAAAAAATAGAAATATTCTGGTAATTGATAAATTAAACTGACGTAGCCTATCCATTAACACCCAGTTATTCCCTGATTAATGACTTTAAAGCTATGCCCTCTGATTATATTACACACCATTGCAAGTAATTAATTACAGCCATGCCATTGGCGAATAAATGCCTTGCAAGAGATAACGAACTGCATATATATAGCTTCCTCGACATTTTCTTTATCAGCACTGATTAGACCTGGCAATCTAAGTCTGACATTATTCCCTGTTGATGAATGGACAATGATAATTCTTAAAAGAAAATATATGTTTCGGCGATTGGAATCATGCAGTGTATTTCATTTACATCGAAATAATTATAAATGTCACGTGTAGAAACCTAAATAAAACCCCCCGATAAACACAACTTAAACACGCAACGTTAAAATCATTATTCACAGAATGCAATAACATTTATTTTTTAAAACACACACATGACTAGCTTAAATCGATTCCTTGTGTATTATCCCTATTATCATGTCTTCAGCGCCCAAACTGACAACACAGTGAAAATAAAAGCACATCCTATCTCTAACAATAAAGTCGAAATCAGAAAAATAAAAAAACTCTAAACGTATATGTTGTACAAATAATGTAGAGAATTAGGAGCACGCATAATGTATCCAGAAATGTACTGAACAACCACAGCAGTTTCAGCGATATAGAAAACCAATCTAGGGTACGACCAGAAAACCTGAGTGACGAAGGTTCATGTACCAACCGCTCTTTTCAGGGCTTCAGAAAGCGTCCTGACGTTAGACACATCACTCATCAAGCATGAAGTGCGTTGCAATTCTAAAGAGTCTTTAATTTCCGAAGTTTATAGACGAACTGCTATATTCCTAGTCGCAGAAACCTTTTTAGGTTGGTGTTTACTTCTCCAGTAGGGTTTCGTTGCGACGGTTGAACTTTTAGAAAGATCTACGTATGCAAAGGAAAACACTGTTGAAGAAGTTTTCTTGTAATAAATCTGATTTCAATCATGGAAGTTACATAAAAAATAAAACAAAACCAACGATCTAAAAATGAGATATAGGGTCCTATATAAACCACAGCGTCCGAACGCAATGGCATCGTAGATCCGCACTGTACTGCAAACAAGGACTTGATAATACAATGAAAGAGACAAAAAACAACAGAAAGGGTGGTGAAGACAGGGTTACCGACTTGGAACGGTCGGTAGGAAATAAGGCCTACTGGTTAGCTTGAATCGATTTTATATGCGCACAATCCTCGCTATTATCCTGTCTTCCGCGCCCAAATAGACAAGACAGTGTAAACAAAACTACATTCCATCAAAAGTAATTCTCTTACAATAAAGTCCACATCAAGAGAAACTAACTAAAGAAACACATACAAAATAATAAACATCTCATGATGTATCCAGAATCGTACTGAACAACCATAGTAGTTGCAGCTAAAGAGAAAATCAATCTAGGGTACGACCAGAAAACCCGAGGGACGAAAGCTCATGCACCCACCTCCCTTAGTTGAGGTTTCAGTAGGTACAATCATAGAGTCGCAAGAGGTAGTCCAGTCATCGCACAAGTGAAAAGTGAAGCGTAATGACTGACTGTAGAGGGGTCAATCACTAAACATGCAGTGCGCTGTAAAACCAAAGGGTTATATCCTTTTCTGACGAACTTCCTGATTAAATTTGTAAAGCGGTCAGGAAACCCGTCAGACTCCTTTAACTTTCGAAGTTTATAGACCACTTCACCATCAAATGAGAACTGCTTTTGGCATGTTCCAAAAATGTTAACATATTTGATCTGTGTGAAACATGTCTAGTTCAGTGATGACAATTTACAAAAGAATAAGGTTGTAATTTCGAATGAAAGGATCCTAGTTTTCCCCTAAACAACTCCATCTATAAAACAAAGACCACATTAAATATACACAAGCAAGATTTTACGCTGGCGTAAAACGGCTGCCGAGAGACAAGAAGTTAGCAATAATATATCAAGTCACGGGTGTTAAAACAATATTGAAAAAAATAAATGTTGTCACGGAGACATAAACACGCCACGACCGTTTTTTCTTACATTCTTCCCGATTTTACCATAAGTTCTTCCTACCAGTACCAAGCATTTTAAATCAATGTGGGCGACCTCGCTTTTTTCTGTTAAAATACCTTGACATGCCTAACATATAGATTATAATTCACCCTTGTAAAACGACGTGCTAGAAGTACACATCAGCACAGAAATACAACTGTTCACATGTAAGGGATACGTGTGCGTTAGCGTGAGCATTACAACACATATAAACTGTTCACTGTTACCATGTGTAATTGTAAGATTGCGTTATCAAAGTGAAAAATGAAAATGAACTGTAACTACCTTTCCATTAGCAATAATGAAAACCATTATAATCAAAATTTAAAAAAAAGAGAAAATCAGCAGGCTTGAACCCTACCTTTTTCGGCACTAACACGACGCCTCAAGCAACTGCGCTATAGAGGCTAGTGAATATTTCGTCGCTATTATAATAATAATAATAATGATTACATGCTACATTTCAGTACATTGGTTTAAGAAAACGTCATTTCTGCAAGAGAAATGGTAACCTTTCAACATTACAAAATATGTGTTTATACCATTCAAGTTTTTCAGACGAGTTCTCTAGGAATTCATGTTGTGAAGCATGCTTATCGCCACTTACATGAGTCACAGTCTGTTAACCATAGACAGATATAAAACCCATATAAGTATCTGTTACAAAGTGAAACAAAAAATAAAACAAAAGCACCCTATGGCTTGAAATTAACCACAACACAGATACCGGTATGTACAGCACATAGGCCGCCATCGTCAAATTCTACTTGGTAAAGATTCATTAGCTATGCTATACATACTAAATAGGGGATTCCCTGGGAGCAACGAAAACAAACGCAGGAGAGAAGAAGCAGACTCGCTGTTATCGATAACTAACTTATTCACCTTATCGGCGACGATATCAATCTACTGAACATTCAAATTCCAAATGTGTACATATGATTTGAGCTTCTTGACTCTTAGCAGTCAACCAGCCAACTAGAACAGCAGCTCAGATCGTCTTATTGGACATATCTGTACAAATGAGGATAATCTAATATCTGAAAATGTTTGATGCAAATACTACGTGACTGTATGCTTCTTCGAGTAGATGCGATTATTGTTAATATTTCTTTAAAATAAAAACACGAAGTGTTTCATTATCTCTTTAATACTGATACATCACAATATATAACCCAGTTAATGTTAATGTGGTTGTTTTATAACGAGGTATAAATAATGAGGGCAATAATAGCCTACTATTTGTCATATTTCAACATTTGCAATTATTTTATCTGTCGTCAAATGAAAATTAAACAGTATATTTTACATGATAAGAACACATTTGAGGAAGGTATATAGTACTAATTAACTTATAAATGTTAAAACCGATATTGTTTCGCCTGTCTCTGTTACTTCTAATGCTACGCAACTATATGCTATACACAGTGTCTGTATTTTAAAATGTCATGTTTTCGGAATTGTGTTTTAACCGAAATAAAACCACACGCAATCCAATGATAATGTCGTGTCTCTTATCCAAGCATAACACATTTCGTGCCAAAAAGCACTACCCATTGCTAAATAGAAATTAGTGCTGGTAATTGTCAAATTAAATTGACGTAGAGTACCCATTAACTGCGGTTTACACCCAATTATTCCTTGATTAAAACATGTAGTTTCATGGATTTAAAGTTATGTTCTCTGATTAAACGACTTTGCCGCACGGAGAAGTGGAAAAACTCAACCAAGACAATTCATTTAGCCATACCATTGGCGAAGAGATAATATGAAAGCGATATGGAGCGAGCTGCATAGTTGTCGTAACGGTGATCTATTTCCCTTATCGACATTTTTCTCGTCAAGGACACTGATTTGACATTGACAACTCTCAAAGGGACATTTGCGCATGGAAAACCCGCAGTGTTCCTCATTTATTGCATCATTTAATGTTTTCGTACGGAAACGGATCAACTCACATTTCCTTTATGTGATTACATACGGAAATTGCTTTTCCCTCCACTTAGAAAACAGAAAACATCACTGTTTTAAGAAACTACAGAGCAAACTCATTTTATATATATATATATATATATATACTTATACTTAAATAAGTTACACGTAACGTATATGTTGTGTTCGGCCGTTTCCAAAGGTCCACTCTCATACTTTTTTATAGTAGCATCTTAATAATGGGGCGTGAGACGTGTTGCACCATATATTATCTCTCATGGACAGACTTAATAAAATAAGTCTGCTACGTTTTCCCCTTATTTTGTGTATGTTGCTTCCAATGGGATTCTCTTTCCAGTATGTATTCGTACACATTAAGCTGAATTAATCTGAACATTTATTAAATTATTTTCCTTCAAATAGCCAGTTATAAGAAACAGAGTACACTATATACTAAGTGATACAAGTTTAATAGTTAATATTGTACCAATTGACCTAGCTATTGCAATCTTGTATTAATATTCTCATGCACTATTTTACAATAGGTGTTTGCCACTGACCGTTCCAAGACGGTAGCCCTATTGTCAACTCTTTTATGTTTGTGATGCTTTATTTGGCCTTTTATTCATCTTTAAATTTGTTCTTTGTTTCTGTGTGTGTTTGTGGTTGACAGTCGTCCTTGAATGCTGCTTTTCATGTTCGAGTTTTATATCTATATGTTCACTAAATATAACACTTGGAAACACTTGGAAAAAGGTGGACTAATGATTAAATTCGGAAGATAAACGAAAAACATATAGCTATGTGATGGGTTTTCTGAAACGGATTCATTTTAATATGTAGTTTTAAATGACCAGATATAACACTACTGACTTGTAGTCGGTGCGACTCACAGCAACTTTCAGAAATCGTGTAGTATATTCAAGGCGCAGGGTGTTTCCCTCTGTAATTAATGTGCAATGCTAAGTGATGCAGTTGTTGTAATTATTTATCTTGCAAGTCCACCATTAAATCAGTTGTTAATGGTAGAATGTATATAATATATGCCTAGCTTCTAATGTTGACTGACGTACATCCAACACCATTTGTTTTAACCTGGAATGCACCACGTTGTGGTATACAATACGTTGGACAAACAGGTCGATCTTTCAAAATGAGATATAGGGTCCCATAGAAACCACAGCGTCCAAACGCAATGACATCGTAGGTCCACACTGAACTGCAAACAATGAGCAATATTTAATTAATTACACAATGAAAAAAACAAAATACAACAGAAAGGGTGGGTGGTGAAACCAGGGTTACCGACTTGGAACGGTCAGTAGGCAATAAGGCCTACAGGTTGGCTTGAATCGATTTTATGTGTACACAATCCTCGCTATTATCCAGTCTTCAGCGCCCAAATAGAGAAGACAGTGTAAACAAAACTACATCCCATTAAAAGGAATTATCTAGCAATAAAGTCCATCAAGAGAAAATAACAAAAGAAACACTAAGATGTTGTTGTAAAGCTATATAAAATACAAAATAAGACACATCTCAGGATGTATCCAGAATTGTACTGAACAACCACAGCAGTTGCAGCCAAAGAGAATACCAATCTAGGGTAAGACCAGAAAACCCGAGGGAGGAAAGCTCATGCACCTACCTCCCTTGGTCGGGGTTTCAGTAGGTGCAATCATAGAGTCCCAAGAGGTTTTCCAGTCATCGCACAAGGGAAAAGTGAAGCGTAGTGACTGACCGTAGAGGGGTCAATCACTAAACACTCAGTGCGTTGTAATACTAAAGGGTCGTACCCTTTTCTGACGAACTTCCTTGTTAATTTTGTAAAGTGGTCAGGAAATTCGCCAGATCCCTTTAACTTACGAACTTTATAGACCACATCTCCATAAAATAAGTGTTGTGATATTCCTTGTCGCAGAAGAGTTTTAAGGTTGGTGTTGTACTTCTCCAGTAGGTTTTCGTTGAATCTTATTTATACTTCACCCATATTGAGGCATGAGCTCCCTCATCCCATCCCCCCACCCAACCCGAAAAAAGTTCGATTTCGTGAACATAAATACAATGCACGTAATGCGAAAATGTTAAAAACTATTTCTACCATCACTTTCATCAGTCGGGTCATAGTTTCGATAATATCACTGTTCAACCGGTGGAATATATAATTTATGATAACGATGCCACCAACAACTTTAAAAGCTATGCATATTGCAGAGTTAAAGTGGATGAAAACTTGCAGACACCTTATACACTCGGCCTTAATGATACTAGTTATCAACAAGGGCATCTAATATTGATATTGTTTATATCATAGACTGCATTGATGTCTATGTTTATATATATTTTTTCGAAAGCGTAAATCTAAGTCTCATGGGCGTAGACGAAATGTTAACATCATTTGGAAATCACGTGTAACAGTGTTAGTCGCTTATCTATATACTATGTATAAACAGTCTGGAAAGCACTCGATGCTTTCACGCCTCACTTCTTTTTCCACTTCTTCACTTAAATTGATCGATGAGGAAGCAGACACACTCTTTATTCGTGCAGAGCATTTATATAATACTGCTTCCATAATTCAGAGCTACATACAAAATATGTTAAGGGTATTGATTCTATTCCAAAATATTAAAAAAATCATCAGAAAATCAGAATTATTTGCTGCAAACCTATTAAAAATAACACGCCTTCCATACTTCCGTACAAGGAATGTAACTGTAAAAGGTTTGCTATGTTCTGGCTGGTTATGTCGTCACTGGTAATTTTGAAATTATAGATAAACGTATTTGTTTTCTAAAGGTCCTAAGTATAGATTGCTTTCAGTGATCTATCGTTACTATAAACTTCGAAAAACCTTTGCAAAATTTTATTATTATAACTTGATCTGCTTTTAAAATATGAAAGTAATTTGAAAAGGATTTGACTTCAATAAATATCGGGTTCAGCGATCTCTAAAGATTAAAATGATTAACAGTTCTGATTGCAAGCACGGGAAGACGTTTTACTGCCACCACAGTGCACAGGCAACGTTATTGTGATATAATAAAAGAGCATGAAATGAGAAATTTGGAAATCGTACATAAAAAAATATTGCAGTATTGGCTCGATTGAGATTACTCATGAAGGTAATGAAAAATACTCGTTACCCTTCATGCCCTCTAGCACCGGGTTGAGCAGAACTCACTGTTTTAAAAATATCAATAGTACAACAATTTAGCCATCCCGAAGATGGTATGCATTTGACGGTGACCATCGTAACTTAAATGTGGTATTTCCATACCATTCCATGGCCAGCGGCATATGGTCCTAGTTTCTAAAAATGCTTTGACCTAAACGTGACCCGTTTACAGTTCCTCACAATGCTTATCTCTTTGATTGTGCGATGACCAAACATATTGTGGATCCTTTGATGACGTCTACCTAAATCCTGAGAGTACAGTAATGTTGTATATTTTCCAATGTTGTCTTGTCTTATCCTTATTGGTTTATTTTTTTGTTGCTCCGACTTCTTTCAAGTCATTGAGTACTTGCTTTGTGGCTTTCTGTGCTTTTTTATGCTCATATACACATGAGAATCTTTGTGTGATACTTATATTGTCTATTAATGCTGCCTAATTTGTTAGAGGTAATATCATGGCGTGGATTTCTTTATTTACACTGTATCGTTTTATTGGAAGGACAAAAGGGTAAGAGTGAGGTCTGGTGATCCCCTATTGGCTCTTTTTGCCACTGACCGTTCCAAGGCGATAGCCCTATTGTCATCCTTTTTATGTTTTGATGTCATATACCCTGCTTTTTATTCATCTTAGTAATTGAAGTTTCTATGCGTGTTTTGGGCCTTGGATGCTACATTTCCTGTTCGACTTTTATATCTACTTGCAATGGCTTGGCTGTCATTTTTCAATTACAGAAGGGTAATCATATCTCATATCTCTATACTGGTTGTCTACCAGTTATCGTCATTCACCAGATTTCGTCATTATCAATAAAACGCTTGATGCTGTGATTATTTTTCGACCCCACTTTACAAATCACTACACGCTATCAGCAGACGATTGGAGAGGAAAAATATTTTAGAAATGTTAACATACACTCTCAAACCAACCCGTTTACCTATATAAATATCGTTATAAACAAAACACAATCGGGGGAATCACGCGCTAATGCGCATGCGCAGGAACATTTCCTTTTAAAATATCGGACCTTTTACGTCGAATCATTGAATCAATTTTACATGCCCAAATAACTAAAAGCATGTGCTAAACATTTCCAGCCAAGGGAGACAACGAGTACACGTCAGTTATTTCCCTTTAAATTATGAACGTCGAAGCGAGGTTAATTACACCCGATGATACTGTGGAAAAATCATTTTAACTTTTTTCGATTTTTTTTTTGTGTATTCAAATGTAATGGTATATTTATGTTTCAATTAATAACTACACAAGTTTTCATCATCCCAAATATGGGTTATTCGGTATTAAACTGAAGATGACGATAACTACTGCATTCAGCTCAGACCAACTGCCCAATTCAGTCTATATTTAGTAACTGTCACGTGACACTTGTTACCGAGAATAGAAACAATGTAAACACAGAATATTAACGGCAAATAGGTAAGCTTCTCTACCGGCAAAACTATTCATGAGATGACTAGTTTTGATTTAGATATATTAAAGAACCAACATAAAAATGACGGTATCTGGTATACAGCCAGTAGTCATAAGTTTCAGCAAGTACACAACCGTTGGAGAAAGAGTGTTACTTTTAAATATGTTCAAGATCAGAAGGAGCAATAAAATTCATCATTGTCGCTACAGATAGTGAGAAACATTGATTTAATCTTAACATTTGCCGCACTGCAGCGCACTATCGTCACATTTCAACTTCATATGACGAAATATTTCGCATTTCAGATCTAATGATCATATTCCATTACAATATATTTAACAATTGTTATTATGTTAGAAAAATAAACGTCATTAGTGGTCGGTTAGTAAAATTGTTTTGAAATCTTTTGTCAGCAAATTATGGCAGTTATTTCAATGCAAATAACAATCTTGACATTATGTTGAAAAGCATATATTTAAAAACACAAGTCATTAGCTAATGGCATTGATGTATCCGCTGACATTTAATGCTAATAACGTCCAAAAAAAATCAATTTAAAGGGGGAAAAGGCACAACTGTTATCACACAGCTAAATTATGATAATCTTAAAAATGTTTTTAAATTGCTATTCCGATTCGCTTCATTTAAACCACAGCTCTCACAAGAATACGATTTTATATTAAAAAGTATAGAAGGCGATCTTTGAGGGTCATTGATAAAGAACGCGATAATGTCGACAGTCTGTTATTTATTGTTTTCTCCCTTGTTTGTGTTTGTTTTACATTTTCAGTATTTATTGTCATTTACACTAGCGTTTATTTAATGCTGTGTATGCTGTAAAAAGTCGCCCGACTACAAATAAGTAGTGTAATTACTTACTGGTCCTTTGGGATCATCAAACCCACACGTTTTCGTTTTGAAGTAGACTACCGCTTAAGCCGGTGCTATGGGGCGTGAGAGGTTTTGCATTTTATATTACATCTCAGGAACAGATGCAATAAAACCGAGCGTGCTACTTTCTCTCTTGTTTGTATTTTGTTGCTTCCAAGGGATCCCCTTTTCAGTATTTATTAAATAAGAGATGAATGTTTCTTTCAATACAATCTTGGACCTGTTTGTAAATGAATAAATGACGAAAGTGTTACACAGTTATTGCTCTTGATGAAGTAAAATTATAAGTAGCCATTACTTATGTAAATTGTATCTTAATTTCACCAAATATTCATCAGGAATCGTCGTACTATTGAGATGATGGAGAGTTCAACAAAGATCATAATCGAGGAATACGTTACGTAGTTATAAGGCCCTTGATTGTTCCAAAGTAATCGAATGCTACGTTGCGTAATAAATCCACTACTAGTAAACATTATCGGATTTTGAATATGATCTCAGTTGAGCATATATTGGGATAAAACTGTTACTGTATCATCTCTAGACGGTGTAGTGCGTACCGTTTTCGGGTGTTATATTGTCTAGGTTATGGTTTCTGCTCATGGTATGTAAGTCTTATTTCCTGTTTATCACTCCTGACCTGCTTCATAAGATACATATTGGTGTGTGTGTGTGTGTGTGTGTGTGTGTGTGTGTATATGTGTTTGTATCAGCAATAGACGTTGTGTCGCGCAGAAAAGTCAGAGATCATGGATCAAGGTCGTGTATTTTGTTTATATCCAGTCCTAAATCGTTGTGTTATTATGTGTATGGTTGTTAACCACTTGAACAAGTATGAAAGGAGAAATGCACATGATTGAGATTAGTATATGAGTCATTTATGTGGTGCCCTAATTCCTTTATGTGGTGCCCTAATTCCGAAAACAAACCTTCAAACTAACAACTGTAATTCAGAGTATAAAATAAATTCGTCGGTCCAAATAATATACTACAGGCATTCAGCTGATGTTTGTTGCGTGATAAACAACACATATAATAATGTTTTATGATTGATACTTGTGGGCGTGGTGGTAGGGGTAGGAAGATGGGAGTGGGGTGGGGCGGTGGAGATGCACGTGACCGGAAGAGGAAATTCCGAGTTTGGACGGCACGTAGACTCGCTCAGTTGTGCATGTTCGGTTTAAGTATTGATTATTAAATAGTTTGCACTGTAAAACATACAACAAAATCTCGCAAACTAAAAAGGTCTTTCACACGATACTGTTTCATGTAATATACTTGCACATTTGTTTAATGCATCGGAAGCACTTTATCATGGATTGATCAATAGTTTGATTGAACATATTTATTTTTTGTTTACATCTTTATTGATGGTATTCTCCAAACGAGTCTCTATCTATGTTTCATGCGTATCGTAGAACTGAAGATCTCATGATCATGTCAGCATTGAACGAACAACTGATAATGTAGATATCGATAACGTGTAGCACTGGGAAATGAATGATAACGTAGCTGACTTTCGAGTTCCAATTTTATAATTGATTACACGAAAGTAATTCATCAAATTCAGTTTAATGTTCATGAAGATGAACAATAGGTATTATGTTCTTTAACTATCACAAATATCAATTCAAATCGTGTTAAAAAAAATTGAAATACAATAATAAGACTTCTATGGTGATGTGATTTACAAACTTCGTAAAATTCTTGGTCATGATCACTTTCATACTATCTTTGTTAAACTTGTTAAAAGGTTATCAAAAGACGTTATGACCCTATCATTTTGCCACGTACTGCATGCTTGGTGGTGGACCCATTTACAATTCGCCACTATGCTTTCCTCTTTAATTGTACGGTGACCGGACAGGCTATGGACCCAATGATGACGTCTACTTAAAGCCCAAAAAGGACGGTGACGTTTGATGTTTGTCTGCGGTCTTGTCGTGCCCTCAATGGTTTATTCTTTTGTTGCTCTGGCTTCTGCCAAGTCATCGAGTACCTTCTTTGTGGCTTTCTAGGCTATTGTTCTTTTTGTATTTATATCTACACGAGCATCTTTGTGTTTTACTTATATTGCCTCATAATACTGTCTTGTTGGTTAGAGAATAGTTCATGGCGGGGATTTCTTTATTTACCCGTTTAATTGGGATGAAGTAGGGTAAGTGTGAGGTTTGATGCACCTTAGAACCTGGTTTAAACCCCCAGCGTCCTTTTTGCCACTGACCGTTCCAAGGCGGTAGCCCTACTGTCAACCTTTTTTTGATTGTGACGTCATAGGCCTTTATTATTACTATTGCCATTCTTGTTTGTCTTTTTGCGTGTTTTGGGGATTACTGTGTTCTGTCAAGCTGCATTTCCTATTCGATTTTTATACTTACTTTTACCTACATTCATATAACTACATATTTTAATTTGCATCATTCGGTTGTATTATACCATTTGTATTTAAATTATTTAATGTAAAGTGACATACACATGAACTATAAAGTAAGACTTAGTTTTATTAAGTCTGTTCGTGAGACGTAAAGGCGGAAGTTAACCCTCTCACGCCTCCTAGCACCGGCTTAGACGAGCTTTACTAGTACTTCAAAGTCACATATAATGGGCTCGACAATAATACTACTGTTAGAGTGATACATTTTACAGCCGCCACACTTCACTAAACGAACGCAAAAAACTAAAAAAAACTAAAGCATTTTCCAACGCTAATTCCCTATTTTCTATGCATCATTTTAGTATACGTTTGAGGCAGTTTGAAATTCTTCTTTCAGAATCACTTTTCCAATAATGATACTATTTCTACGGACAGAACTCACTTCGTTAGCTGTAAACGCCCTGCCATTTTCATCTTGCGTCATTAAGCTAAACTATGAAAGGCGTACGAAAAACAAGAGTATTAAAATAAGGTTTTTCATTTTGCCAATAAGTAGATATATAATTATGTTCTTTGAGAACCGTCTAACTGTATTTGAGTAAGAACCCATTACCATGCAGAGTATGGTTATTGATTTTCTAAAACATTTTCAACTGTGTTTTCTATTTTCTATATATAATTTCAGTATGTGAATCAGGCACTGTGCAATTCTTCTTCGAAGATCAAGTTTTCAAATAATAGCGGTATAACAGTTTGATCGTTATAGAGTATTCATGTGGCATTTGTTGTGCTTAATTTACTTGTAAGGCATACGCATAACTAGGATATCAAAGTAATGAATTTCTTTCAGCAAATAATTGCATAAATATATACTCGTACTTGTTCAGATCCCTAGCCATAGTGCAAGCGAGCTGCATCTCATCTGGCTTTGCAATGGGATGCAGAGGACTGACACAAACACAAACATTTTAATAAACGTGAATTACACAACCAGAAATAAATGCAGTTACTGATGTACGTATGGACAAATAGTATGTTAAATTGGCGACAAAGGTAGGAATGATTAATTGGACTGGACTTCATTGGATCTTGAAGGATTAATGATGACATACCACCTAAAATATGAATAAAGCATCATGATATGGTTTAGTTTCGTTTACACTATTTCAAGAGTACTAAATCGGTCCTTACGTGCCGTCAGGTTAAGTATTGTTAATGAAAGAATTTGACATGGAAAACTAGTTTTATAAATTCTATATAGGTATTCCTATTTGACCTCGTGACCTTAATGGGTTATTATCTTGTTGCTTTGGCTTCTGCCAAGTCATTTTGTTACTTGCTTTGTGGCTTTCTATGCTTTTGTTTTTTATTTTCATATGCTCATGATCATCTGTGTGTTACACGTATATTGCATGTTAAAGCTGCCTAGTTTAATAGGGGATGTAGCATGGCGGGGATTTCTGTGTTTACACTTAATCGTTTTATTGGGATGATTATAGGGTAAGGGCGAGGTTTGGTGCACACTAAAACCTGGGTTATATCTCCAGCGGCCCTTTCTTTTGCCACTGACCTTTCCAAACTGTTATGTTTGTGATATCACATACCATGCCTGATATTAAAAATAAGTATAAAAGCCGAACAGGAAATGCAGCTTTTACAGAACACAGTAAACCCCAACACACGCAAAAGGACAAACATGAATGGCGATGTTAATAAAGAATAAAGGCATATGATTACATAGCATATTTTATGGAGGTTGAATGTTTTCCATTACACCTTCCGAGAGATATTTATAGCGCCCGAATTAATCTAATCTGCGATTAATCAGATTCTAAAAAGTGAGCGTTAGAGCTGCTGCACCTTATATTACCTCTCATGAACAGACGCAATAAAACCGAGTCTGCTATTTTTCTCTCTTGTTTGTGTTTGTTGGTCCCAATGGTTCCCATTTTCAGTATTTATTAAATGATAACACACGCTATTTTATGATGTTAGTATATTTTAGTAGTAATTAAATGAATGCATGGCTATTAAGCAGTTCCATTCCAACTTCAGCAATCTTTTATTTAAAGTATTGTTTACCCACCAGAGGGTCTGCAAAACATACAAATGCATGGTTTCAGCCTAGTAATTGTGTAGGGCATGACAAACATTGCGTATTTCCACACGCCTAAAATATCATTGTAAGATCTCTCAATGGCCAGTCATTAAAATGGTATTATGTCAGTCTAGGATTGCCAGGTTGTCTCACACTTGACGAGGAAGGAGTCGAGAAAGGCACTATATATCATCGTTATCTCTTGCATGTCATTTATTTGCCAATGGCGTCTCAGTATTTAGTTAGGTTTAGGTAATTAGAAGACAGCGTACCGCAGTTAATGGATACTATACGTCAATTTAATTTACCAAATACCAAAACTAATTTTTATTTCAGGATAAGCAAAGCATCTTGTCACAAAATGTTTTATGTTTGGATAAATAAGTACACATTATCATTGCATGGAGTGCAGCTTTAATTAATGATAGATAATGTGGTTAACAAAACAGAGTAAATAAATACTGAAAAGGTGATCCCTTGGAAGCAACAAACACAAACAAGAGAGCAAAGAAGCAGACTCGGTTTTACTGAGTCTGTTCGTGAGAGGTAATTATAAGATGCAACACCTCTCACAGACAATTGGTCTATAGAAAACAATAACACACACATTATTAATAAATTCGAAAGACATACCACACAGTTTATAATTGTATTATGTCATTCATTGTGTCGTTTTGTGTGTTTTTGGGTTTACTGTGTTCTGTGAAAGCTGCATTTCCTGTTCGACTTTTATATATTTTAACAGACATGACTGCAGCTTAGCAACTCTAAACGAAGCAGTATCGTTCTTTCCATTTTCTTATATTATATGATGTCTTCAAACGTTCTGCAAGCATTGTAAACTATAGTACGCCATCGCCATTGGACGACATTTGTGAATCTTTCTTCACCGTGATCGACATAATTTCCGTAACTGCAAATAGTATGGACACGACACACCTTAAATAACATTGTAAACTATAGTACGTCATCACCATCGGACGACACTTGTGAATCTTTCTTCACCGTGATCGACATAATTTCCGTAACTGCAAATATTATGGACACTACACACCCTAAATTACGGCAAATCGTAATAAAAAGCGAATTGGTCTAATTAAGACCTTGTTTTAACTTATACAGTTTATGTCTCATGTATTATCAATGCTAATATTATAAAATATTCTATATTAAACCAATCTCTATGTTATACCATTTAAAAAACAACAACAAAAAACAACAACACAGACAGTATAGACTAACCATTTTTCCCTCGCAGTGATAAACCTTTATTTGTCTTAACGATTGTAATTTAAATGTAAACTCGTATACAGGATCTTACATATTTGCCTGTTTAATATTGCATTTACACATACACTCTTTATTAAACCTGATGACCATATCATTCTGCAACGCACTGCATATTTAGTTGTGGACATATTTACAGTTCGCCAGCATGCTTTCCTCTTTGATTGTTTGAAGACTGGACAGATGGTTGGCCATATGATGACGCTACATAAATACTCAAAGGCCGGTAATATTTGATGTTTGTCTTAAATCCTGTTATGTCGTACCCTAAATGGATTGTTGTAGTGTTGTTCTGGCTGCCGCCGAGTCACTGGGTACCTGCATTGTGGCTTTCTAGTTAGCCTGTTCGATTTTTATATCTATATTTTTAGTATTTTGATATCATATATCATATATAATGATTATGTGTGTTATATTTATATTATCACATAACGGCCCTTGTTAGCAGTGTCGAACACCCATGTAATATTATGTTCTATGACACACGTGTAATACAACCTGGAACGATTTTGATTGGTAGAGTTAAGCCTGTAACACTACGCAAGTTTATTAACTGGAACTATTTTATTTATTTCAAATTCACCCAGATCTGAGTCATAAACTTATTATTTGTGACAGCTTATACAAATAATGCACGTTATACAAAACATTGTTATTGGTTTGTTAAAAAGTTGGTGTAAACTGCTATTTTTTAAAGAGGTAAAACACGAACTCGTTTATACGCAACGTTATGTGTGAGACGCGACGTTACGACGTCACATATTTTATGACGTTTTGGCGCTAAAGTGTGTCTGACGTCGTGGCGGTTCTATGTTCATCTGAATTAATTTTTACTAATTTGATTGCAATGTTATGTGATAAAAAGGATCTTAAACTCGTTCCCATTCCATATAAAATTTATGAAACTCGTTATGAATTATTTTTAATTTTAACTCGCCAAAAGGCTCGTTAAAATTAAAATAATTCATAACTTGTTTCATAAATCTTATATGAAATGGGAACTCGTTTAAGATCCTCTATTTGTAAAATATATTGTGCATTGTATTACAAAAACTGAATCGAATTTTGATTAGTTTAAATGTTGAATAATCTATGAGAGATAAGTCCCTTCTACAGCGCATTATGCAAATACCCTATTTAATAAATAATGACTTTGGAAATATACTGCGTTTGTCCCATTTTTAAAATTATTTAAATTTTAAATTATTGGTCAATGCAATATGCAAGCTCATGAAGTTACATCTTAATTGTTTTGAGTCTCTTTAACCACGTGGTTGTTTAGAATGTATTGCTTCTACGTCGAGGTAGGTAGGCGGTTGTAATCTTTCATCAGACACTTACTTCGTCTGCGCGTTTCTTTTCCATGATTTGCATTTAGACGAGTCATAAAAACGTGACATACTTTGAGAAACACCTCCATCAATCTATTTAAGCCGACACATTTGCTAAACTTCAATAATCTTTCCTCGATTCATTTAGGCATGTAACAAAGTCATTATGGCAAATGATCGTGAATGCTTTCTCATGGAAAATTACATGGAAACTTGCTCAAGTATAATGTTTGGTTTTATAACCGTCATTACTTAACGCATTCAATATTAGACCGACGAATGGTATAGTTAACTTGCATAGAAGTATAAAAGTAGTAGCTTATAAAAGGCGCGTGAGTAAATATCGATCAATTAGGGACATTTCCAACAGGTTTATTTTCTCGGAATATATTTTGTAAAATTTAAAACATAGTTAGAACTGTCTTTTCTAACCATATTTCATCTTTAAAATGAATAGATCGCAAATTTGATTTGACTGCAATATTTTGCATGTGTCGTGCTCGGCCATTTCCAAAGGTCCATTATCATACTCTTTTTGATCATGAGATGTCATAAGACAAGTAATCGACCCATTTTACACATTTTGACAAATCGTCAAAATCTGACGATAACCTTACCAACTCTTAGAATGACATGTAACATAAATGCAACAAATCCTTAATTATGGTAATCGAAAGACCGACTGTCATAGAAGTTGTCATAAAGTTGATGCTTCCCTGATAGGACTCGATGACAGACACAAGAAACGAGTATTAGACTTTGAAAACTTCCAAAACCAAAGGTATTGTGTTGTCGTCACACGGAAAGGGTGGAGGCATACTGTGACTGGGTTTGGGTCTGATGTCACACAATTGACGAGAAAACGGCAGAGGAGGACGGTAAGTCTCAAATAATGAATATCGAATGATCCATTCAATTCTTGCTCATACGCATGTTTTATAGGTCAATATCTCTTCTTGATATATGTGTTATCACATACACACAGGTGGTGTTGATACAATACCTGTCTTTAAATGTAGATATAGCTTCTCCGTTATTTATAGTAACTACTCTGTGCTATTTGGTTACTTTCTGTGAACATTCTACTATGTTGTCCTTGCATATATTCATAAACCACCGTAAACGTTGCTTATTGACAGAATAATAGATGAGGCACGGTGTGTCCTTAGAGTGTGATGGATTGTACACGATGTGGCCTTACTTTGCCGGGGTGAATTACTCGGACTGATGAAGACATACCGTTATTCATCATTAAAGATGGCACGACCATCATTCTTATTCGATATTTTTCAGAGCAATTGGTCTTCTGTTTAAGCGTATGCAAACTATTATGGGAGGACATTCTGGTATTTCATCCGAAATAGAATACTGCTAAAATACATGGCTAAGCGATATTAAATTCTTAACTCTGATAGGGATATTAGAACACTCAATTATATTTCTTGATTTTCACAAAATACCGGAACATATGTAATACTAAAGTAATAAACTTTTGTAAACATTAAAGGACATGATTTGGAATTGAGACGTGCGAATGTATTAGAACTTTTTCTATTCCAAATAAAAAGCATTTTATATGACTATATCACTACTATTTCGTATTGCGTTTCATGTTGGTTTGTATAGAAGGGTGCTGAATTTGTTAAAGATTGCTAATGATAACATTATACCAGTACAGGTATAAATACTATTCTTTATTATATAACAATCAATAATATATACCTAGTACATTCATTTTGTTATAATCAAATACACAAACTTGTATCTCTACTAGCGTTTTCCGATTCTGTGTTAGGCTTACACTAAATGGTATGACGGTATGATGGTATGACGTGACGTCGACGTCATGTGACGTCTTCGTCAACCTGTCTACCTTGATATTATTTGACCAATTTACCAAGAGAACATTGTGGTGACGGCTTATAAAAAGTTCCATGATTTCATACGACGGGACTATATAAACAGTTGACACTGCCGTACCGACCGGAACATTGACCTAAAAGAAGGAAACAATATTTGTTAATGTATTTATACAAAGCACGACAACCAACTGCACCCTGTTATCAACATTTGTCAGATCATGAGAATATTCACAGTGTTGTAAATGTAATAGTTGGCATGTGATGACATGTCTTCTACTATGTATAATGCTCATCTGTACATTTTTAGACCCAAATTGAATTCTTTGAAATAGTCACAGATATATTTTGCGAATCTTAATATGTATTATGTATCTCACGATACATTTCGCTTACCCCACGACCCCACTCCCCCACCTACCCTACAAAACAAAAAAAACTACAAAAACAAATGCTTACCATTATTTACGAAATTGTAATCTTAAAAGGCATCCCCAAATCGGATTGTTTTAAAACAATGCTGATTCGTTTAAGACGCCGTTATACTTTGTACAAATACTTTAAGTTGCATTACTACAATGAACGTGTGATGCTTTTAAACGAACACTTTAACAATAATCCTGTTTGTTACGAATGCACTTAGCAGCTGAATAGAATATCAACGCTGTTGTTAGAGCTTGTGATTTCAATTAAATTATTCTACAAAATTGATAAAGGAAATTATACTGTCGGAGGTAATTTCCTGTCTTCTTTCAAATCCATTTAGGTATATCATTCATTCTATATGCACTAATTCGTTATTGCTGTTTTTTGTTTGTCTAAAATAGGTTAACTTCGGTAAACTTTAAACGACAGGAGACGTTCTGCAACAATTGTGGGTGTCAATGCAATTACAAATACAGACATATTAGCGTGCTTCTCCTTTATATACAATATGTGATAACTTGGACCGCCTGGAAAAGTTGCAGACTCGCCGACTGGAGTATAAATCATACATTTGAATTCACGTGAATTTACCTGTGAACAATACTGGGTTGACTACAGTAATTGGAAATTAGTCAAATAATTCATTTGAACAGGACATGCAGCATTCCCAGAACGCAGTTCAAGAATCACATGGAAATATAGAAGCTCAATATTCGACACCACACTCAAAAAATGGCCAATAAAACCGAGTCTGCTACTTTTCCCTCTTATTTGTGTTTGTTGCTTCCAAGGGATCATCTTTTCAGTATTTATTGACATTCACACTAGTGTTAGTTTAGTGCTGAGTGGCGGCCGTTAAAAGTCGCCTCGACTACAAATCAGTTGTGTTATTATTTACTGGTCCTTTAAGCCGGTGCTAGGAGGCGTGAGAGGTGTTGCATCTTATAATTACCTCTCATGAACAAACTCAATAAAACCGAGTCTGTTACTTTTATCGCTTGTTTGTGTGTGTTGCCTCTAAGGGATCACCTTTTCAGTATGTATTGAAAACAGGACTAGTAACGCCTTAAACTTTCAGCGTCAAAAAGGCCGCTGGTGATTTAAACCTGGTTCTAAAGTACAACAAACCTCATCCCAATTAAACAGGACAGTGTAAATAATAGAATCTCCATCAGGCTATATCCTCTAACAAACTAGGCAGTATCAACATGATTAATAGATAATATTAGCAAAAAACAAATATATCATTTATATATGATTATAGAAAAAGAAGCTTATAATGTCCACATTCAGTAAATAGTGACTTGGCAAAAGTCAGAGCAACAAGAGATCGTGAAGTGTCCTACAACGCAAAAGGTAAGACACACATTCCTTCCGTTTCAGGATTTAGGTAGATGTCATCATAGAATCCACCATCTGCTGTGTCATCGCACAAAGAGAAAAGCTTATTGGCATACTGAAAATGGGTCAACCATAAAATATGCAGTGCGTTGCAAAATGACAGAGTCTTAACTCTTTTGATATAAAAGTGTTTAAATTGAATGAACGTGATACGATGTTTGAAAATAACATCACCACAGAAGTCATGTTGTGATAGTTCATGTCACTAAAGAGTTCTTAAATTTCTGTATTTTAAAAGGTTACAGTAATACAAATTTGCAAAAGCTGGTAATGCTAATTCTGATGGAATAGCTTTTAATTTATACAAAGGTTACGAATGTAAAAGTCCTCAGCTGGACTACAAGCTCCAGAAAACCGAATAAATTGAGAAACATGATCCCCAAAGATGTGATCGGGAAACGTCCCTTTCTAAGTGGCAATAATTAAACCATGTAAAAAATCATCTGTCTTGTTATAACCTTTGCGTCTTATTTTTCAAATTAGAATCGAGATATGCAAAATCAAGAAAATAAGCTATGGCATCATTTATTAGTAAAAAAGGGTTGTCAATGTTCAATATATCACACAGATACCGAGAGGTGTTATACCTTAAAAACGTTCTTGTGGCGTATTTTCTGAAAAATATACAAAGTAGATATACAATTCGAACAGCAAAAGTAGCATTCAAGGACTACAGTCAACCACAAACACACAGAGAAACAAAGAACATGTTTAAACATGAATAAAAAGCAAAATAAGACATCACAAACACAAAAGGGTGGACAGCAGGCTTACGGCCTTGGAACGGTCAGTGGCGAAAAATGCCTCTGGGAGTTTAAATCAGGTTCTAGGGTGCACCAAACCTCACTCTTACCCTATTGTCATCCCAGTAAACGGGAGAGTCCCGACTACAAATCAGTAGTGTTATGACTTATTTATTGTTTGTTTCTATGCGTGTTTTTGGTTGAATGTGGTCTTTGAATGCTACATTTCCTGTTTGACTTTAAAGGGTTGATGAACTATTTTCAAACAAAGTTTATTTTAAAGGCTCTGAAAAACTTAAAAAAACTACTGAAAGAATTACCTAATTATTTAATGTTTAACCTGCAACTAAGCTGATATAGAAATAAATCTATAAAATGGGTGAAACAAGTAAGATTGAACTATTGATTTTTTTCTGTCTGATATTGTTTTTATACGACTCAATATATATTCGAGGGTTTTTCAGAAAGTTAGATGACCTTATTAGGTTAAAGGTAATGTTACCGACACTAATAACACAATACACACAAGTATTTGTATTTACAAATTTATGCTATTCTAAGACATTTGGCTATACATACTGGGAAAACAGTTTTACATACTTGTTTCATACAACGTAACATTTACGATACTTAAGTCAAACAATATCGTAATGCTTACATATTATTTCATTATTTCATTATCAATTCAACAATAAAAATGTTATTTTTTCATATAATATATTTGAAAACAAACTTTCATATTTGTATAAGTCACGAAACAAGATTCTATGTATAAAGCATACGACATAAAAAAACCAGAAAGATTTAAAAATCGGACAGGGAAAGAAGCATTCAATGACGACAGTCAACCACAAAACACAAAAACGACCACGCAAAAAGACAAACAAGAAGGCAAAACTAATAAAAAATGCAAACGACATCACAAACACAAAAGAGTTGACAATAAACTTAGCGAATTTAATTTGGTTGTCTTGTCACTTCTAAGTCTATGCAACTATATGCTTAGTAGTTTGTATTTTGTATTTTGAAATGTATTTTTTTCTGTATTGTTCTGTTTTGCAAAAACAACAACACAACAACAATCGTACTCAGTCCAATGCTAGTTTGTACATCCTTTCTATACATAACACGTGTTGTGACAAAAAGCACTAACCATAGCTAAATAGAAATAAGAGGTAGTAATTGGTAAATTTAATTGACGTAGAGTTTCCATTACCAAAGGTTTACGCCTAATTATTACGCCTTTGTTTAATAAATGAAAATTCATGAATTGAAAGTTATTTCCTCTGACGGACGACTTTGATGCAGAATGTGTGGGATTATCAAACCAATGAAATATATTTCATACACCTACACCATAACATGAAAGCGTTAACGAGCTGGATACTTTCGTTGCTATGATATATAGCAATCATCTACATTTTTCTCGTTAAGTGCAATGATTTGACATTGACAACGCTCAAAGGGACATTTACGCGTAGAAACCCGCAGTCAGTCAATGTGACATTATTTGATTTTCTCTTGCAGATAAGTTTTCGGGATCAACAAACATTTCCTTTGAAGGTTTATTACAAACCGAACAAATACGACACATAAAAACAAATTACATCTAAACATCACATACAATACAGGCAAACGGGTAAATCGGTATTTGACTATCGCTTCTTTGAAACGTTTCAGGCGTTTATCCGTAAGCAGTTTTAATTGATAGTGTTATACTTAATTTAAACATGACATATTTGCATCTTCATATACATTAAGATGAATTGCATCTGAACATGTATGAAAGGTATCTCACAGTGTCATCAGTTCTAGACATCAGATCTAATGATAACATGCCATTACATTATTTTTCAAAACTATTATTACGTCAGAAAACAAACATCATTAGACTCAGCAGCCGATTAGTTTAATTGTTTTGAAATCTTCCTTTTTTGCTTTTTTTATTTCACTGCTAATAGCAATTTTGACATGTTAAATGTCATTCACATTCTATTAGCTAAACGCATTAATTCACCTAGTATCATTTAATGCTGAAAGTAGGGTTTAAAGTCGAACATGAACACGCATTAAAAGTGACAACAATTACAATAAGCACGGCATGTGACGTCACAAAAACAGACGTGCTGACAATAAGGAACGGTCAGTGACAAAAAAAGACGTTTGGGTGTGTGTGGGGGTAGAGGAGGGAGAGGGGCGTTTAATCCAGGCTCAGGGTGCACCAAAGTTCAGTTTTACCCTTTGTCATTTCAATAAAACTGGACAGTGTTAATAAAACAAATTCCCACCAGGGGAAAGTTAAAAAAAGCCACAGAGCAAGTATTCAATGACTTGAATGAAGCGCAAACCGTGTTATAGAAACAACAGGAATTACGGGAACACAGAATGCTTCAGTGTTTTTAAAAGACCTTTTTTAATTGATGTAAATGACATACACAGTAATTGTTAAATACTTTTTGTCCTGTCGAGTATGGTTAATGCCTTTCCAATAAATATTGAAAAGAGAGATCCTCTGAAAGCAACAGACACAACCGAGAAAATAAAGTTGCAGATTCGGAGTCTGCTCATTAGAGTTATGTTAGAAGTAACCCATTACACGCACGCCATTAACACCGACTTCTGTGGGTTTTACTTTAAAGCCACCTATATTATCGATGATCCCAAAGGACCAGTAAACAATAAAACTACTGACTCATAACACGGGCAATCTCATTAACATCATATCCTAATTACGCTTTGATACTCTCCGCTATAGGATCTGACAACACTCCCGTGTAGGTCACGTCAGATCGAAATTTCATCTAATCAATATTCATGAGAAAACAACTAAATTCAACCAATGAAATCGGGCGTTTCATATGCACTTCAAATGACGTTCGAGAGAACTGAACAAACGAAAATCCACATAAAACACATAGATCTATATCGGAATAAAGGTGGTCTTCGTGTGTTATTGCTATAGATTGCACGATAAATTCAAAAAAATGCACTAAATGGCATGTTTTATATCAAGATACGAAGAAAATTATTGCGCTGCCATGTGTGTTTTAAAAATAAATATTCCACCCACATTATTACGACATTAGTACTCTAAATAGTAAGATATAGTAATCTGGCCCGCTTAGCTCAGTTGATAGCGAACTCGACTGCTGACCCGCGAGTGTCATTTACGGATGGCGGATGGTGTACAGTACTGGTTATACCCAGGAGAAGTGGGTGGTCTGCCTCCACCACAAAAAAATCGACCGTCATATATAACCTTACATGTGTGGAAAATGACGTAAAACATCATACAAACAAACAAAAAAAAAACATGAATCGGATTTTTTTTTGTACCGCTATTAAATTTCGTCAAACAATATTTATAAAAAAATTTATTCAATAAATATTCAATAACGGTTGGTATATTATGTTTGTCAACGGAATTATTTTGTGTTTTATAAGCTGAAAGTTACGGACATTGTCTCTTTCAATACCGAGCGTAGACTGCTCCACAGTGTTTTACTGAAACTCAACATGCGCAGTGAAGCCGTCTATACCGAGAAAGTTTGTAGGCTGAAATCTGATTGGCTAATCGTAAGGTCAATCTAACGTGACCTCCAATGGAGCGTTGTCAGATCCTTGTAGTGTAGAGTACCGTAGCGTGATTTTAATGAGATTGTAACACGGGGGGACATTTAACAGCCGCCCACTTCACTAAACGAACGCTAAAATCTAACACATGTTCCAGCGGTGTTCCCTATATTCTATAAATCATTTTAGTGTACGACTGAGGCTCTGTGGCTAAGTTCTTCTTTAAGAATATTTTTTTCCAATAATATTTATATATTTAGAGACAGAACACACTTCTTTACCTTTAAGTGCTACATTGTATTCATGTTGAATCTTTTATGCTAAACGATCAAGGCGTACGAGAGACAAATGTATTAAAATAATGGATTTCCTTTTGCCAATCACTAGATATATTAGCAAGAACCACTTACCATGCAGCAAAATAGCTTTATCATATCCAATGAATCTCTCTTGCTGCGCTTTATCGCATGTTGATGTTAACTAATAGCATGGTAGGCTGAGGATGGACATAATGAATGAATGAATGGTGTTTTACGGCACGTCGACACATAAATAGGTCATATTGTGCGCAAAAATTGGTGAAAAATGAAGAAATGAAGTATTAATTGAAAATGAATGTAAATATATAAAGATAAAACTATTAAAAAATAAGGGATGATAAGGTGTAATATAAACTATGTATGTAAATCAACAAATGCCCGTCAACGGGTATATAAACAAGTAAATATATATAAGAACACATTATAATGATTTATATAGTCTGATCTCTTTTAGGAAATCTAAAACAAGTCTAAAATCTACAGTATCAAATAATTCTTTCATTGTATTAACATTGTAGTACCTTTGACGCATAGGATCAAAGTCTAACACA
Organism: Cyrtodaria siliqua; assembly: GCA_037043455.1. Taxonomy (NCBI): domain Eukaryota; kingdom Metazoa; phylum Mollusca; class Bivalvia; order Adapedonta; family Hiatellidae; genus Cyrtodaria; species Cyrtodaria siliqua. Next base: position 210,036 of record JAWPHD010001803.1, on the reverse strand, counting down.
TTCCAATACGATGTGTTTGACCGTTAACGGTGCAAAGCAGGGTATACATTCTGGTAATTGCTTACCTTGTAATAAATATGAATGAGTATAACGTGTATGCCCTATTCTGCACCGGGCTAGGACAACTTCCTCTCGACTAATGGGTCTACTAGAAGAACGCCATTCTCCGAGTAACGGTTTAATTGAATGGAGTTTATTGTTAACTGACAAATCCCAAGCGGTTTGCCAAGAGTTACGAATATATGTGTTAAAACAACATTTAAAATCAGTATAAGGTAATTTGGTATTATATATATGTAAATCTAATGCTGCCTTAGCAGCACTATCAGCTCTATCATTACCACGTATTCCTACATGGCTTGGAAGCCAGCAGAAAATAATAACATTATCAATTATAAGAGAATTGTACTTTTCTAAAAGTTGAAGCACGACTGGGTTATCATGTTTCATATTACCCAGTGCTTGAAGAGATGAAAGGGAATCAGAAAATATTACAAAATGGTCATCATCAGATTCCTGAATATAATTTAAGGCATGTTCAATTGCCTTAAGTTCAGCTGAAAAGATAGAGGCCTTGTCAGGCAGGCGGCTCTTTATGCTGTGTTTGTGAACAACAGCTGCTGCAGCTACATTATTTCCATCTTTAGAGCCATCTGTGTATATATGTTGAAAGTTACTGTATTTCGATTTAATTTCATTAAATTTGCTTTGAAAGACAGTAGGGTCTGTACTGGATTTGTTATTATTACAAAGATCAAAAATAGTTGTTGGTGTTTCCAAAGTCCACGGGAATTTGTGGTACTTTTGTACTTGGCAATCAAATTTAGGTCGATTTCAGTGTCTCTTAATTTTGGTTTAATACGAAGATCAAATTGTGGAATGGCCTTCGGTTTTCGATCAAAAAGAGGTTCACAACTAGGATTAAAAAATTATCGAAAGTTGGGTTTGAATGGTTAGACTTTAATTTAATAGCGTATTGAAGAGCTAATTTGTCCCGTCTATGAGACAGTGATGGTTCATTCGCTTCAACATATAGACTTTCGGCTGGTGATGTACGAAAGGCACCTGAGGCGAGTCGTAATCCTTGATTATGTATAGGGTCGAGCATCTGCAAGTACGACTTGCGGGTCGATCCATATACTATCGAGCCGTAGTCCAGCTTGGATCTGATAAGAGATCTGTAAAGTCGCAAGAGAACTTTTCGATCTGCTCTCCAATTAGTGTCTGCAACAACTTTAAGTAAGTTAAGAGCTTTAAGGCATTTGGCCTTCAAGTATTTAAGGTGTGGTATAAACGTTAATTTACGGTCGAAAATAAGACTAAGGAATATTGTCTCATCCACTACTGGTATTGGTGACCCATCCAGTGTTAGATGAGGGTCTTCATGATGTTTACGAAGTTGACAAAAGTGCATACAATTAGTTTTAGATTTAGAAAATGTAACACCATTTTCATCAGACCAGGTCTGAAGTTTATTGAGACATTGTTGTAATTGTTTCTCGATAGTATTCATGTTTTTTGCACGATAACATATAACAAAGTCGTCAACATATAGCGAACAATCCACACCTGGAATAATGCATTGTTAATCTTTATATTAAAACATGTGACAGAGAGTATGCTGCCCTGTGGAACACCCATCTCCTGTTCATGAATATCAGAGAGGGTTGAACCCATTCGGACACGAAATTGTCTATCATCTAAGAATTTCTCTATAAAAATGGGTAATCGGCCTCTAAGACAAAGGTCATGAAGATCATTCATAATACCATACTTCCATGCAGTATCATAAGCTTTCTCCAAGTCAAAAAATACAGCGACTAGATGTTCTTATTTTATGAAAGCTTCCCTAATAAATGATTCAAATCGAATGAGATTGTCTGTTGTGCCTCGTTGGCGCCGGAATCCACTTTGATACTTTGTTATCAGCTTGTTGGATTCCAGATACCAAACGAGTCTCTGAGGATGGACATAAGCATACATATATCGATGAATGTAAATAACACAGAAGCACATTTAAACACAGGTAAGCAGCCTTTCTTGTTGTCTTGTTGATTATGGTAAATGTTTTTCCAAAACATGTTTCAAAGTTGTGTTATTTTCTATATACATTTATCATTTCGATTAAACGATCCAAGCACTTTGAAATCCTATTTTTCAAAATGGTTTTAGGAATATAAATATAGGCAAAAATGACAAACAGAAATATACAAAACAAACAACAATTAAAAGGAAAAATAGAAGCAAAGACTGCGACACCACGAACACAAAATTATTGAAATTAGAAACGGTCCGTGGCGTAAATGCCGCTGGGGGTTTAAATCAGGTTCTAGAGGCACCAAACCACGATCTAGCACTATTGTCAGACCAATAAACAGGACACTTTAAAACAAGATAAATTATACAAGCTATATTTTTTAACAAACTAAGCAGCATTAATATGCAATATAAGTACAACACAACGATAATGTATATACAGACATAAGAACACAGAAGTCTAGACAGCCACAAAGCAAGTTATCAATGGCATGGCAGCACCGAGAGCAGCAGGAAAATATACCATTCAGGGCGCGACAAGACAATATGGAAGATAAATATCAAACGAAATCGTCCTTTTAGGATTAGGTAGACGTCATTCACGACACAATAGACGTCAGGTTTTGTTAATACAATATTGCTAAGGTTTTTTTAAGTTTATGTTTACGGTAGCCCGGATGGAGTAGCTGTTCAGTTATACGAAGGTTACGAATATTAAAGTCCTCAAACTGACTTCAATGAAACCCGAATAAGTTGACACATATAAACCCCATAAGAAGGCACTATTCCCGTCTAAGTGAGGACAATTTCAGCATTTAAATGATCTATCATGTTATATATTTTGCTTATAATGTCTCTATTTTCAATAGGGAGATCTAAATCGGGAAAAGAAGCGTCAGTATCCAATATATTAACTTTATTAGCTTCGCTGAGTTGTATTGAATAAATACTGAAAAGTGGATCCCTTGGAAGCAACACACATAAACAAGAGAAACAGTAGCAGACTTATTAGTCTTATTGCGTCTGTTCATAAACGTTAATATAATTTGCACCTTTTTGCGCCCCGCTAGCACTGGCTTAAGCGGTATTTTAAAGTCACAAATATTGGGCTGGGTGATCCCAAAGGATCAGTAAGTAATACAACTACTGATGTTTAGTCGTTGCGACATTTTACGGCCGCAACACTCCACTAAGCAATCGCTAGAATGAATGTCTATAAATAATGAAAAGGGCATCCCTTGGAAGCAACAAATACAAACAAGAGAGACAAGTACCAGACTCGGTGTTTGAGTCTATTCTTGAAAAGATAATATAATTTGCAACACCTTTCACGTCCCTAGCACAAGCTTAAGCGGTATTCTGCCTTTAAGTCACACATAAGAGAGCTTGTATTGACCATTTAAGAAAATAATGGATTATCAATGTTCAATATGTCATTCAGATACCGAGAGGTGTTATTCAAGCCTACGATACAATCGAATCTATTTCGTATGTGTCGTGCTCGGCCGTTTCCAAAGGTCCATTATCATACTCTTTTTTGAATACAATTTGTAAGGTATCGTAAATTAAAGAAATATAAAAATATCGGACAGGGAAAGCAGCATTCAAGGACGACAGTCAAACACAAAACACAAAAACAAACACGCAAACAGACAAACGAGAAGGCAAAAGTAATAAAAATTGCAAACGACATCACAAACACAAAATAGTTGCCAATAGGGCTACCGCCTTGGAACGGTCAGTGGCAACAAAGGCCACTGGGGGTTTAAACCGGCTCTAGGGTGCACCAAACCACACACTTCCCTACTGTCATCCCATTAAAACAGGACAGTGTAAATAAAGAAATCCCCGCCATGATCTGAAAGACAAAAATAGCGGACAGGGAAAGCAGCATTCAAGGACGACAGTCAACCACTAAAACACAAAAACAAACACGCAAACAGATAAACGAGATGGCAAAAGTAATAAAAAATGCAAACGACATCACAAACACAAAAGAGTTGACAATAGGGCTACCGCCTTGGAACGGTCAGTGGCAACAAAGCCAACTGGGGGGTTTAAACCGGTTCTAGGGTGCACCAAACCTCACTCTTACCCTACTGTCATCCCATTAAAACAGGACAGTGTAAATAAAGAAATCCCCGTAATGATCTTATCTCTTACCAGCAAGGCTGCATCAATAGGCAATATAAGTAAAACACAAATATGCTCGTGTAAATATAATACAAAAAACAATAGCCTAGAAAGCCACAATAAGGGTACTCAATGACTTGGCAGAAGCCAGAGCAACAAGAGAATAAACCATTAAGGGCACAGCAAGAAAGATCATAGACAAACATCAAACGCCACCGTCCCATTGGGCTTTAGGTAGGCGTCATCATAGGGTCCACAGCTCGTCCGGTCATCGTACAATTAAAGAGGAAAGCGTAGTGGCGAACTGTGAAAGGGTCCACCAACAAGCATGCAGTACGTTGCAAATGATAGGGTCATAACCTCTTTTGATAAACGTTTTAACAAGTCTAACAAAGATAGTATGAAAGTGATCATGACCAAGAATCTTACGAAGTCTATAAATCTCATTACCATAGAAGTCAGGTTGTGATAGTCCTTGTCGCAGAAGAGTCCTTAAATTATTTTATATTTGGATAGAAGATCAGGGTTACAATAATAAAATTTTGCAAAGGTTTTACGAAGTTTATGGTAACGGTAACCCTGATTGAGAAGCTTTTTAGTAAAGCCTAATAGTAATTGGAAAACAGACTCATTTAAAGTCATATTTAATACAACACGTAATAATCAAATATTATATAACAAGATGCATGTGAAGACAATGTTTTCAAATCATAAGATGATATACGTCAACAATGATTACCTTGTGTAACTATAGCATACTTGGCCAACACTAAACATAGTTAAAATTCGTGATTACAAGAGCTCACAAATGGCGTTCATCGTTCGCCACGAAAGGGAATTATAACCTGGGCTACTACACTCCTCATTTACTAGGCGAAAGAAAATAGTAAAAAGGGCTATTTTCTACTATTATACTATAAATCTAATTTATTATTATTATTTTAACAAAAGGCAAAATAAATGTAAATACTATAGAAATATAGCACAAAAATAGAGCAATTTCACTGCGTTAAAAAGAAAAAGTTCATTTTCCTATATTCCTCCTATCACTAGGGATAAAAAGGCTCTTTTTTTTTTTTTTACAAAACAAAACGATAAACAACAATACATACAGTTTAATTACAGTATCAAACAATAAATGTCAAATTAATATGTGAAATGACCCGAATTCAATAATTTTATAATCAATACAATTTAACACAAACATTTGATAGAATATAAAGACATCAGAACAAACTTGAAGTATACGATATAACTGTGGGCAGGTTGTAGATACAATCCACAACTGAGTACAACAGTAAAAAGCGTCTGCTCTACCCTAAAACTGTTCGTATAAATTGTTCGTATCATTCCCCAGTTCCTAGTGTGCACGTGTACAACTCGAAGGGTCATGTTTGGTGGCATTACTGTGGTTCACAATCAATTTACATCAGAACTGAAACAAATTGAAATAATATTTAATAACAGAAACCATGATCATATATCAACATACAATTAATATCTAATGGTATAGCCTTCAGAATGAGATTCTAAATGAAATTCTTATTACATTTTGTCACAAAATTACTACAAAATCTCGATACAAATACACAAAATAGTTACAAGCTTCGAAACAATCGCTGAGAATGTTTTCATCGAAGAACAGCACATTCCAACAATATATACATTGTAATACGATATTATAGAATAAGAGCAACACAACAGCTCGACATACATTCTATTCAGAAACATCTGAATGTACGCATTCCAATTGTGGTACCTGTAAGCTGACAAAGTAAGCTTTAAGCTTACAATCACCGCAAAATTGTCAACTCGATAAAAAAGAAAACCAGTCACTCGAACACATCTTCTACATAAAGAACATCTTTAATTTAACTGAAGGTTAATATCCGACAACAAGCTGACACAGTAAGACATTGAAACACATTACGTGCAGTCATAATATCATTTTATTAATTGAGACTCTTTCACTGATATCACGACAGTGATAACCATCACGACAATGATAACCATACTTCCATATTGGAATGTGACGTACTTGGTTGCCAGTTGTGTTCCCTGCAATATCGTGAGAAACGCTACATTTCCATGGTGATATCCTCAGAATGATGCTGTTGTGTGGCTGTTACGCCCATCTCTCGAATCCGGCGGTAGAGTCCGGATGTACCTATGCGTTGTCTAACATCAGAATAGGGAGTGTAAAGAATGTGCGGATCATATCTGTTTATTACAGTTGATAATTGTTGCAGATATACGGTAACTTAAGCAGCTGGAAACTATAGTGGTTTCAACATGATAAATAGGATGAATAATTTTCTCTTTTTTTTTTTACTTTTTTACAAAACATCTTGGGATTTCCTTGGAATATGTATGTAATTAAGTGTGCAGTATATGCAATATATAGCGGAAATACGCACCCTGCGTTTCGTTTTCCTATCAGTATATTTAACAGGCTGCAGATGTTAAAGTGATGCAGTTATAACAGGGATTATATATAGAATGAGAATGACTAGTTCTTGACTTTAAAGACTAGTATTTATTTTGACAATTAAAACATACAGCGTATGCATCTTGAGTAACGTTCAGTTACTAATTGGTTTGAACGATTTAAAGATTTTGTCACTAGCGTAACGGAAGCCGTCTAGGTAAACTAGTTTCTCGTCACGGGTAATTGTACCGACTGATAACAAGGGCAGAACAGTGGTACAATTCAATGCCGCCACCTCTCGTTTCTGCTGATTCTGACGTCTCAACACAGCTTTGTCTTTGAAGGGAGACATTTCCCTGGGTCTATACATTTTCTGTTTACCTTACTCCTTACATCTGGTTGAATATCAAGATTGTTTATATGTTTCGACTTATTAAAGCGTTTCAGTGTGATTTTGTTGCATGAATTACATTCATATAACGTAATGTCTTTACGCCTGTGAAATTTGGTCCAAAGTCTGGTAAAACTAGAGCACGCTGAAAACACATGATCATAGCACGAGACCACCGGGCGACTTGAGGGCCCCACCCAAGGTTTTTTAAGAGCGAGTGGAGATTAATTTACCTCAAGGTCGTCGAACTCTCTTGTATCTTCAGTCAACACCAATACGTCCTCCAAATTGAACAGGATACATCTGTATATAGAATATGAACTATTGGTTGGGTGAGATGCATTTCAATATATTTAATGTCTAATACATTGAGGCAAATCACACGTAATTAACCATATTGACCGTATGTCTGATGGGGCTACCAACTGATAAATTAGTTCACCTGTCGCAGTTTCTGATGATTATATAATAAGCCATTTCTGACAACTAATAATTCCCACTGTGACCATAGCTGTCTAGTTTCTTGGTTAGTGCTGGATACCACTGATTATAAGGGTTTGGACTTGCAATTCGTTCAATGACAGTATGTCTAGAACAATTCGGAACAGTGGATAGCGTGCATACTGTAGAAGTGCAGGGAGGTAACTCAGGACAGGTTGGTTTCGTTGAAGTATCGGTTGTTACCCACTCCAATCTTGCAATACATTCACTGTTGGACTCGGGACTGTCATTATCCCCAAAAAAGATGCATATGGGATTCTACTGGAATATCAACTTCAATGCTTAGTAAATATTTTGCACATGTCTCACAGTTGGGGTTTGGACATGTACGGGTTGGTATTCGTGACAAGAAATCTACATTTATGTGTTTGGTTCCGGGGTTATATTGTATTTCTATGTCATATGATTCGATAATACTCAGCCAACGAGCAAGCATTTCTTCACTATCCTTGAAGTTTTTAAGCCATGATCAACACGCACAGCGCATTTGTTCCCTAGCAAAAGGTGAAGTGGACTGCATACAGTTCGCGCATAGTCTTAGTCAAGTAAACTTCAAGTTTCATCAATAAGCACTTATGACTTCTCTACACTATATACAACCTTACCACATCACTTTATTAAAGACAAGCTAATTTCTCTTGTTCAAAACATATTCGCTAGAGAAAATACTACATTCTTGGCCTGTAATAATATTAAAGCGTTTTTTACTAACGGCAGTTCAGACAATTATACTATGTGGACTTGCTATGAAGTTTGTGAAGCACTCGCCTTCCTATTATATAATATGTTCGTCATGTATTGAACCACCGTTTATAGACAAATTGTTGGTATCCCTTTGGGTACGAACTGTGCACCACTTGTCGCAGATTTTTTTTTATTTTGTTATGAAAGAGATTTCATGTTGAATCTTTCACCAGATACCCAGGCAAATGTTATTGAAGCCTTTAATGACACCTCTCGGTATCTGGTTGACACATTGAACATTGACAGCCCTTCCTTTCCAACTATAGTTAATCATATTTATCCTAAAATACTTCGGCTTAACAAAGCTAATATATCTGATAATAACGCTTCTTTTCTTGATTTAGATCTCTCGATTGAAAATGGTGAAATAATTAGCAAACGCTATGACAAGAGAGATGATTTTAATTTTGACATTGTTAATTCTCCGAGCAACTTCTTATAGGTTGTATGTGTCTCAACTTATTCGTTTTTCAAGAGCTTGTACTAGAGTTGAGGACTTTGATATTCGTAATCTTTGTATAATTAAAAAGCTACTCAATCATGCTAAGTTGTATTATCGTAAACCTGATCTTTCCAAATATAAAAGTGATTTAAGGACTCTTCTGTGACATGGACTATGACAATCTGACTTCTATGGTGATGTGATTTATAAACTTTGTAAGATTTTTGGTCATGATCACTTTCATACTATCTTTGTTAAACTTGTTAAAAAGTTTATCAAAAGAGGTTATCACCCTATCATTTTGCAACGTACTGCATGCTTGGTGGTGGACCCTTTTACAGTTCGCCACTATGCTTTCCGCTTTAATTGTACGATGACCGGACAGGCTGTGGACCCTATGATGACGCCTACCTAAAGCCCATTGGGACGGTGGCATTTGATGTTTGTCTATGATCTTTCCTGTTGTGCCCTTAATGGTTTATTCTCTTGTTGCTCTGGCTTCTACCAAGTCATTGAGTACCTTCATTGTGGCTTTCTAGGCTATTGTTTTTTGTATTATATTTACCCGAGCATATTTTTGTTTTACTTATATTGTCTTTTGATGCTGCCTTGTTGGTTAGAGATTAGATCATGGCAGGGATTTCTTTATTTATACTGTCCTGTTTTAATGGCATGACAGTAGGGTAAGTGTGAGGTTTGGTGCACCCTAGAACCGTTTAAACCCCCAGTGACTCCTTTACCACTGACCGTTCCAAGGCGGGAGCCCTATGGTCAACCCTTTTGTTCTTGTAATGTCGTTTGCATTGATCATTATTTTTGCCTTATTGTTTGTCTGTTTGCATGTTTGTTTATGTGTTTTGTGGTTGACTTTCCTCCTTGAATGCTACTTTCGCTGTCCGATCTTTTTATATTTCTTTACAATATTCTTTTTTGCGCAGGAGTTAGCATTTTGCTAGCGTATGATTTCACTTTTCTTTTGAGATATAACACCATCAATAGCTTTCAAACTTGCATCTGCATCTCGTAAAAATGTACCAGACTGTGACGGATTTGCCAGAATAGGAGCGTTAGTTATCCTTTCTTTCAACAAATTGAACGAGCGCTCATAGTTTTCTTCCGATTTAAAAGGGGTTCTTTTTCGTGTGAATTGAACTAACCGAGATGCAATTTATGAAAATGTGGGTATCAACTTCCGGTATTAGCCTGTAAATTCTAAAACGTTTTTTACTTACGTTTTGTTCGTAGGTATGTAGAGAGAGATTTTATGGGAGATTTTTATGACATCAACTTTGCTCGGATCACAAGTAACTCCTTCTTCTGGCACAAAATGTCCTAGGTAAACTACCGATTTCTGAAAAAGTTTACATTTTGATTTTATTTGAGATTTGCCTCCCTTAATCTGGATAGTACCATTTCAAGATTTTCAAAAGCTTTTTCAAATGTTCTTCCAAAAACCATTATGTCGTTTAAATAGATTAAACACGTGTCAAATCTCATGCTTTTAAACGTCTTTTCCATTAACCTTTGGAAAGTTGACGGGCTATTATCATGACCTTGAACTGGTTATGACCCTGGCCAGGTACCGTAAATGCAGTTTATACTCTGCCATTCTTGTGTAGCTTAATCTGGAAGAACCCTTGGGCTAAATATAGATATAAAAATCGAACAGGAAAAGTAGCAATCAAGGACGACAGTCAACCACAAACATACACAGAAACAGAGAACAACTATATATAAAAATGAATAAGAGGCAAAAAAGACATCACAAACACACAAGGGTTGACAATAGCGCTACCGCATTCGAACGGTCAGTGCCAAAAGTGGCCGCTGGGGATTTAAACCAGGTTCTAGGGTGCACCAAAGCTCACACTTATTTACTACATTCTGATCACGTGTACGAAACAGTGTATCGTTATTTGAACATTTTGGGAACAGCCCACTTGTTTGTGGAGGCGAAAACGTATGGTTTTGATTCCCAGTAGGACATAGTGTGTCATTATGTGAAAATTGTGGGAAAACCCCCACTTGTCTGTGGATGCGCAAACGTAAGGTTTTGATCCCCAGTAGGACATAGTGTATCGTTATGTGAACATTTTGGGAACAACCCGCTTGTTTATGGAGGCGAAAACGTAAGGTTTTGATCCCCAGTAGGACATAGTGTGTCGTTAAGTGAACATTCGGGAACCCAACCCCCACTTGTCTGTGGATGCGCAAATGTAAGGTTTTGACCCCAGTAGGCAAAGTATACTGAAAGGAAAAAGAAACGCGACACGGGAATTTCTGAAAGTTTTTATTTTGTGTTTATTTCCACGATCGATTGTAGTGTTATGCACATGTTAGATTTCAATAAATGAGTGAATCTACTTAGTGAAAATGGAAACAATATGTTGGATTAGTAAGGATATATAATACTAACGAAGTTTTGGTATGTAAAATGTGCTAAATTTGTATACATCAAGTTGAAAATGTAGATTACATAAACCCCCTTTGTATTCTTTGTGTGACGTGAAAGACCGCCATATGTAAAACTCATTCATGAACAAAATGGCCGGCAGTAAAGGTGGTAAAGGCAAAGCCGTTAAACGTAAAAAATGCAAACAGAGTTCTGATGAAAACGACGAATCAATCGTAAATTTAACTCTTGTGATATAGACAATGAAAATGATGAAGTTGTTGATACGAGCACCTTGAAGGCCGGAAAGCCGGAAATGACTTTAAGTCATGTATACGTAAAACGCTCGGGAGCATGCAAAGAACTATGAAAAAAAAAAGCAATCATCAATTGACAAAATAGCTTAGTCGCAGAGTTTCGGCTATTGAGTCATCCACAGAAATAATAAACACGGCTATAACAGACATTAAAACTGCAGCGTTAAATAATAATAAAGTGAACATTGAAAATGCTATAAAAACTCAAGAATCACAAAAGGCTGATATTTTAAGAATAAAGACACTAACTCAGCAGTCTATCGAAAAACTCAGCAATATGGAAAATAACGTCACTTCCGTTCAAAGTACACTATCTTCTAACCAAAACACACTGATAGTGCTTGATGGGGATATGAACGATATATATAAACGAAGCCGACAGTTAGAGGAAGACCTCTCTTACGCTATCGGTCAGCTTGAACAGGCCAAAGACCATCCCAACAGGCTCAAGCGATTCTCACGGTAGAACAACTTACGTCTGGCGAAATTTAACGAATCTCCACAGGAAAATCCGGTTGATATTGTGCGATGCGTTGGGGCAAAATTGCGGAAATAATGAAGGCCCACAGGAACGGTAATCACGTTGTGATTGACGGTAAAATTATGCCAAAACATCTTATTTTTAAGTGCCTTCGTCACTCCAATACACATTATATGATTGTAAATCAACGTGAAAAGCTTTCTGATGTCCCGTTTTTTTCTGATAGAATATTTAACTGACCAGGATTTACAGACACGGAGGCCATAGATCAAGCCAAACGAGAGAGAAAACTATAAAAATTCCGTACGATAAACTGGTGATCGATAGTCAGATTTATAAACATGAATAGGACAATATCCAGTCTGATTATAACGGTACTTTAAGTGTAGGATTGTGGAATGTTAATGTTTGGACAGCAAATAATAGGTGTTTTAGGGTAGATAAGTGTATTGAAACTCAAGTTTGATATTATATGCATAGTTGAATCTAAGTTCAAAAATGATAGTGTTATACAATTAAACGATTATACGTGGATTGGCCATAATCGATCGAAAAGAGTACGATAATGGACCTTTGGGGACGGCCGAGCACGACACATACGAAATATTGGAGTCTCGGTTTGATTGAGACTGTTCATGAGCGTTAGTGAAATATACTAGCTACCGCTCATGCCCTCCAGCCCCGGGTTGAGCAGAATTCAATATTCATAAAAATCAACAGTACATAACCTCGTACAAATGATAATGGATAAGGTGGTACAGGTGCTTTTGTTAAAAACTATTTGTCTGATATTTATGACATTATTATATATGATAACAAATTTAGAGATGTTTTAGCTGTAGAATTCAAAGATAAATTTTTCCGATTTTTGCTTAATTATATGCGTATGTTATATGCCGCCTGAAAATAATGCAAATGGTCTTTGATCATTTAACGAATTTGCTCTACAGAACAAATGACTGATTTTTGTCTTTATCTAGGGGACATAAATGCGAGATTTGGTAGCGAGTACGACCTAGTTACACTGATCGATATTGGCCTTATTATCGACAGAATCAATATCAGTGAGACAAAAAAAACACAAAAAAAACACGAGGGCACGTGTTTCTTGATTTTCTTAAAAGTGTTAAATATTGTTTGTTAAACGCACGTGTAAATCCCGAACTTGATAATTTTACGTGTATTTCTCACAAAGGCAAATCAAAGCCGTTGACTACATGTTTGTACCGCACGAACACTTAGAAAATATTGAGTCGTTTGACTTGTTTCCTGTTACAGATCTTTGCCACACATTAAATGTTTTACCAGAGAGGGTCATGCCAGATCATTCTATTTTAAAAAGAAATATTCACGTACATAGTTATCTGAAACCAACGGAATACATCTTCCGCAATGATGAACATGAGAATTTTACAAATGTTTCGAACGATAGAATGTTTTTAAAACGCAAATAAAATGACGCTATTGAAGATAATGAGACACGAGAATCAAATCGTGAAAATATCGATTCTATGTATAATAACATTTGCAATATTTAGAAATGGATTTGAAATTAATTTTTTTCGACTCCAGACATTCAAAAAAAGCTCGATGTATTCTCAAACCCGGGTGGAATGAGCATTTATCTTCATTATTTGATGAGTATAGAAAAGAGAAAAGTGTTATTTAAAATGTATTTATCGAGATGAAAAGCCGAGGTTACTTTTAGAATTTCGTATAAAAAGGAAACGGTTTGATAAGGAATATAGAAAACCAAAAAGGCTATTTAATGACGAGGTCAAAATTGGAATTGCGGAAAGCGAAACAAAAAAGCCAGAAGAAATTTTAAATAAATTGAAGGTAGAAATAAAACAAATAACAAGTTACCAATTGTAGTAAAGCTTGAAAATGGGGAAATTATTAATGATATAAACGAGGTATTACATAGATGGCAACATGATTTTTCAGAAATGTATAATGCTGGTGACTCGAGTAAAATGTTAACTCCAGTGACTTTGAAGCTGATGTTAATATCAATTTAAATCATGAAGATGAATTGAATATACCGATAACTCTTGCAGAGTGTATACAAGTTATTTCAAGTAATGGACCTCTGGAAACGGCCGAGCACGACACATGATGTATGTCAAGTCACTGTGTTCCCTCTGTTTGGTCAAGGTCCGTTATCAAACCAATCCCTAAAAACGCACAAAATTATCCAAGGATTCCCTCAAATTACAGAGGTATTAGTTTAATACCTACGTCTTGTAAATTATACAAAAACGTTTTAAATATTCGGTTAGTAAAACATCTAGAAACAAATGATTTATTAGTCGACGAGCAAAACGGTTTCAGACAGAACAGATCTTGCAAAGATCATATGTTTTCCTTGACATCCATTATTAGAAACAGGAAATCCGAAAATGTGCATACTTTTACATGTTTTGTAGATATGACGAAGGCGTTTGACCCCTATAAATAGGAATATTTTGTATAAAAAAAATTAGCCAATATAGGAGTTTCTGGTAACTTATTTGAATCCATAAATAGTCTATATGTTGAATATAAAGCAGCAGTTAATGTAAATGGAAGCTGCACTGCTTTTTCATATACATTCAGGTGTAAAACAAGGGATGTAATTTCTCCGACACTTTTCTCTATTTTTATCAATAATTTTGCGTGAAAATTAAACATTTGGATCTTGGTGTTGATTAGGAAACGATATCAAAGTAGGAATTCTTCTTTTTGCAGACGGCATTGTGTTAATAGCTCTGTCTAAACCGTAATTTACAGTCACTGATAAACTTTCTTTGTGCTGTCAAAATCAAATGTTAGTTAATTTAAGTAAAACGAGAGTAGTACAGATTCGCAAAAAAAGCCAACCAAGGACAAATTTTGCTTTCTCATTGGTATTACTAGGCTTGAAATAAGTGAAAACTACAAATCCTTGATATCATATTAAATGAGTTTTTATATTTTGCTGAAACAGGAAATGTTTTGAGCGAATCTCCTGGTAGAGCATTTTCGTCATTAGTCTCAAATTTATATAATAAGATTGATATAATGTATTCATCATACTCCAAGATATATGACGTAAAATTGTTCCAATTATGGATTATGCCTCAAGCGTTTGGGGGTATACATGTTACTCTAAGCCATACACATTACACAATAGATATAGATACAAAAATCGAACAGGAAAAGCAGCATTCAAGGACGACAGTCAACCACAAACACACACAGAAACAAAGAACAAATTTAAAGATGGATTACAATATGGCTACCGCCTTGAACGGTCAGTGGCAAAAGAGGCCGCCATGATCTAATCTCTAACCAACAAGGCAGCATCAATAGGCAATATAAGTAAAACACAAATATGCTCATGTAAATATAATAAACCAGGATATAAGGTGCACAAAACCTCACACTTACCTTAGCGTCAACCCAATCAAACGGGACAGTGCAAATAAAGCAATCCCCGCCATGAACTATTCTCTAACCAACAAGTCAGCATTAACTCGGTTTTTCCTCGGTGTACATAAATGTACTTCTAATCCCGCTATTCATGGTGATATGGGTTGGATACCGCCTAAAATTAGAAGGCAATTAAACAGCAGGCGTTTATGGAAATGACTGATATCTATTAATAATAATAGACTTACGAAAAAGATTATTCTTTGAGACTATTCAAAATGTAAAAATAATTGGTGGCATAATATTAAAACAATTTTTAAAGAAATTATCTGTGTTTCGGCATTTGATAATTTGTCATTTTTAACAATACGTCTTTTATACAAGAAGTTAAAGCAAACCCGATGACAATTTCTAAGGGAAAATGGTTCAATGATGTCAATTCTTAAACCAAAATGAGCAATTATAAACTGTTTAAAGATACATATGAATGCGAAAATTATATGCAGTTAAATTTAAGGAAACACATACTCAGAGCAGGTTTATTGCCAATAGAAACTGAATTAGGCCGATACCACAGACTTCCAAGACAAGATAGAATATGTAAACAATGCCATGCTCAGTGTGTAGAAACTTTCTGTTATACTGCGAGAGGCACAGTGCGTCTCGAATTGAACAATTGCATGAATTAAATGAACTGTGTCTAGACACAGCTACTGAGACAAAATTAAAGTGCTTTTAACAAATGAAATGATTCTATTTTTTTTAATTATAAATGGCGTAAAAATCGTGTAACTTAATGTGTACTATATTTACTATTTAGTTTAAATATTTATTTGTCGATTAACAATATCAATGTCTGTCTACTTAATAGGCTGTTATATATATATACATAATTTATATATGATGTTTGTAACCTTATGTACGTATTAATCATTATGATAAAAGGCATAATGACCACTTTACTTAGAAACGTTTTTTGGTGAAGAATGCAAGCACATTGGTAAAACGGACCGTCAGTAAAGTGTTTTCATTTACTAGAACTGCGTGTCTTGTAGTTTGACTGTCAGTGAAGTGTTTTCATTTACTTGGTTAAAACGTGACAAGGACTTTCACAACTTGACTTCTATGGTGACGTTATTTACGAACTTCGTAAGAGCCTTGGTCATGATCACTTTCATACTATCTTTGTTGAACTTGTTAAAAGAAATATAAAGAGATCGGACAGGGAAAGTAGCATTCAAGGAGGACAGTCAACCACAAAACACAGAAACAAACAAGCAAACAGACAAACAAGAAGGCAAAAGCAATAATAAATGCAAACGACATCACAAACACAAAAGGGTTGACAATAGGGCTACCGCCTTGGAACGGATAAAGGTTTATCAAAAGAGGTTATGACCCTATATTTTTGCAACGCACTGCATGCTTGGTGGTGGACCCATTTACAGTTCGCCACTATGCTTTCCTATTTGATTGTGCGATGACCGGTCAGGCTGGGGACCCTATGATGACGTCTACCTAAAGGACGGTGACGTCTGTCTGCAGTGTTGTCTTGTCTTGTCGTGCCCTCAATGGTTTATTCTCTTCTTGCTCTGGCTTCTGCCAAGTCATTGAGTGGCTTTCTAGGCTATTGTTTGTTTTTGTATTTATATATCTACGAGCATCTTTGTTCTTTACTTATATTGCCTATTAATACTTCCTTATTGGTTAGAGAATAGTTCATGGCGGGGATTTCTTTATTTACACTGTCCCGTTTTATTGGGTTGACAGTAGGGTAAGTGTGAGGTTTGGAGCACCCTAGAATCTGGTTTAAACCCCCATCGGCCTTTTTTGCCACTGACCGTTCAAAGGCGGAACCCCTATTGTTAACCCTTTTGTGTTTGGGATGTCTTATTTGGCCTTTTATTAAGCTTTAAAATTGTTCTTTGTTTTTGTGTGTTTGTGGTTGACTGTCGTCCTTGAATGCTGCTTTTCCTGTTTGATTTGTATATCTATATTTGTCTTCACTCAACAACGGGTATCTATGCTCTCCTATACACGGAGGAAATAAAGAATATTACCTGTCTACTTAATAGGTTTTTATATGCAAATGTATTATTAGTCAAGTTTTGTATTTTGGAGATCAATAAGCAGTTACATATTTAGTTATGTCAATTAATCAATCTTTTTTTTGTGTATTTTTCATGTTTACTGTTGTTATACCTATTAACTGAGTTGTAAAGTCAATAATGCATTTGATATTTTTATAGTGACTAATTAGTTTCATTAGGCTGGGTATTTATTTGTTTACATAATTTCGCCTTTTTTATACTGTATTGTTTTGTATATGTAATATTTTGTAACGATGTTATTTGTCACTTTAATAAAAAAAAAGATTTTTTTTTGTCCTTTTCTGCAATTTATTGTAGCTTATTTTGAATATTACACAAATAATAATGAAGCGTTTGGTGTATTAAAAAGCACCGTAAGTAAGCACCTAGAACCATAGTTCAAAATAAATTAAATACTTATATGACTCACAGAATCATGCATTTATAATTTTACACATCTTTTAAGAGCATTTGTAGTTTTTCAAACATTTTATGTGAATAAATATTGAAAAGATGATCCTTAAAAGCCACAAACACAGACAAGAGAAAAAAGTAGCATATACAGTTAGGCAGGTCTTTTTTCTGGCGATTATGACTAATGCTTTTCAAATGCATTTCTAGAACATTTTCCTAACTTTCTCACGTGCCATTAGAAGATTTGAAGACAATATAATATTTCTTTGAGAATATTTTTTCCAGTAATATTTAAATGGACAATACCTCTGTTAGTGCTAGATTATTTCCAAGTAGCATCTTGTGTGCTGTTACCAGTGGTAACTATGCTGAAAAATAATTATTCTGTGCTGTGATTAGCTAAACGCACTTGAGATAAATCTGAATTTTATGGCAGACAACGCAATGTATGTTTAAGACGTAGTATTGTTAAGTAATGTATTGGTTTCATATAATTATGCAGAACAAATTGCCATCATTCAGGAATAGTTGTGTCAAATTTCAATTAAATAAGTAAGATAGGGATATCAAAACTGTATTCCTTTGCCTTAGCCTGCAATACATATGGACTGTGCAAATTAGACATTTTCAGTTGCCTCTGCTTTTATATTTTATTATACCTCAAAACCGCCCATGCTAAATCCCCATAGATAACAATGTGTACTTTCTAACTTAGTCTATCTTACGCGAGGGTGATAGTAAATCGCGGGGTGATAGTAAACAAATTATCACATGCGCAGCTTTGATGCACACTGTTTCGGTGACGTCATTGGTCAGTATGGTGAAATTGCTCTTTTTAACTCCTCATAACTTCAAATATACTTGACCGATTCATCTCATCATCGTCATCTTCATTAATTGTGACCTCAGAAAATAGTATTCTCGTAATGGTGTGCATGTGCGCACGCGTAACGGTTTAAAACATTGTTGTTCTTGATGGGCATGTAGAGGAAGCCATCATCAGCGAAGAGATGTGCTTGGGATTTAGTGCAGTCTGGCATGTCATTAATGTATCCTAGGAACAACAACCTAAGACAGTACCCTGGGGGACACCTGATGTAACTGGGGCAGTAGATGATTTTACGCCTTCAATGATGACCTCTTGTGTCCTCGTGGATAGGCAAAATCTTCAATCCAGCTCAGTAGATTATCTCTGACACCATAGTGATGGAACTTGTGTAGGAGTCTCTGGTGTGGCACTTTGTCGAAAGCTTTTGAGAAATCTAAAAGTATTGCGTCTATCTGTTGGTTTGCATTAAGGCCCTTCGCGAGATCTTCGATAGTGAGGATGAGTTGCGTATCACAAGATCTTTTTTTCCTGAAGCCATGCTGGGAGTCGCAGAGTATGTTGAGTCGCTCGAAGTGGGACATGATGTGGCTGTGAATGACGTGTTCTAGTAGTTTGTACACTATAGAGGTAAGGGATATGGGTCAGTAGTTTGCTGCAATTGAGCGGTTTCCCTTCTTGAAGACTGGTGCTATTAGCGCAGACTTCAAGTCGACTGGGATCCTTCCTTTGTTGAGTGAGATCTGGAAGAGTTTAGTTAAGCCCGGTGATAATTCCTCAGCAGCTTCCATGAGAAACATTCCCGGGATCTTATCTGGTCCAGTCGCTTTGTGGGGCTTGATGTTTCGCAGTAGTTTTGTGACGCCTCTGACACTGACTTTGATAGGGAAGGCAGCGGGTGTTTTACGCGGACCTAGGTCTGGTAGATGTGATGTATCTTCTTTTGTGAAAACAGATGACAATTGTTTGCTTTGTTGATACTGTCGCAGATGGTAATTCCATTTTTCTTTAGAGTTGCAACGCTTACGTTGTCTCGCTTCCTTGACTTTATGAAGTTCCAGAACTTCTTGGGATTAGTGTTGTCAATTGTCAGCATGTACTTTAAATAGGAGTCATGGGTAGCTCGACATGATTTCTGGGCTTGTTTCTGATGGCTTTGTACCTCAGCCAGTCTCTCGGTTGGTTTGTGGATTTTGCACGTGTAAACCATCTTCTTTTTAGTCTGGTCATGCGTCTAGTTTCCCTGTTTATCCATGGCTGGTTGAAACGTTGTAAGCTCATGCGGGATGGAACATTTGTTTCGATAATCGTTTGGCAACCGTCTTTGAAGAATGCCCAGATTTCGTTCATGTCGCTTGCTGTGTTGAACGTCTCTATGATCGTCGTAGATAGTTGCTTACACATCTCCTTTATACCCTCAAAGTTTGCCTTGCTCCATATGTACATTACTCTTATGACAGGTTTCTGTCGATTTACAGAGATGCTAGAATCGATGTACTTGGCATGGTGGTCACTTATGCCAAGTATGGTGCAGGAGCTGTTAAATAATGATGGTCAATTCGTAAAGAACAGATCAAGTATATTTTTATGGTTCAAACTATTTTCAGACTCCAGTGTGAGATAAGCTTCATTGATGGCCTTCCTGTATTGGTGTCCTGTAGTGGTGTTGCTGGACCAGTCAATATCTGGCAGATTGAAATCACCGGCGATCCATATAACAGCATCATTGAGATCGTTGTTTGTTGGTCTATATGCAGAACAATAATAAGGGATTTTGAGTCTGTACATTCAATCTTACGGAATATCATGTTGCAGTCAATGTCGACATCTACACAGTTACTGATTATACTGTTTTGGATGAGGAGTAATGAACCTCCATAACCATCTGATCGGTCCTTTCTATAGATGTTATATTCAGAATTTGTCGGTAAGATTTCACTGTCGCATATGGATGGGTTACGCCAGGTTTCACAACCACATACTATATCAGTATTAACATGATCAAGGAAGTTCCAGAAGTATTTTTTTCCTTGGAGCTCATCACGCTTTGGATGTTTAAGCTGGATACTTTTTTATTATTTGACCGCATACGACTTGGGATGTTTTTAGTAGAACTGGAGCACAGGGGTTGACTTCCATGTTGGTCTAACAAAGAACTATTTGTACTGTCTGAAGTCACATATTATTGATATATCAGAAAAGTGGGAAATGTTGCATGAACTGCTACAGCTGGATTCTGGTAGGTCGCTGCTAAAAACAGGATGCATTTGAACTTTTGTATTGGTTAAGTTTCTTGATTCGGCGAAGACTGTGTCAAAAAGACTGGTGTAGAAGTTTGGTAATCCACAGTTGAAGCAGGTGAAGGGTTCAGCGGGATGTGTATAGGGTAGGTATATCTCACCTTTTATGTTCATACAGCTTGCATGGTACAATGTGTCGGATTCGTCACAGCATAAAGCTTTTTGTCGCCAGTAGCAACCCTTACTGCAAATTCCACATGGGAATATTATTTGTCTGGGGCCTGGATTTAACTGTGTGTCGGATGAAGGCAGGACTAATAGGTAACAAAGATATAACAAGTGGTTTCTGGATCTATGGTTTCCATGTCTGAGGGATTCGTTGCATGTACAAGGCTGAGTGATAGGATATGGCAGGTGATGTTGGAGGTGACATATATATTGTCGAAACAAACGATGGACGAATCATCAACTGTCCGTATATAGTAGGCATCGGGGGGCCTCAGACATCTGGAGAGGGCACTGACAATGAATGCTATCGCTATAAGATCTTTACTCAGCAACAACATGTTGGAAACTGCCTTTAAAGTTAACAATGTCAAAGTAGTTTTGGAGGAAAGTTTGTTTACAACCGGAAATTGAATGAGGCGGTGTTGTAGTAGAATACTCCTTCTCAACTTTGGTGGGGTAAAATACTGTTTGATTGATGTACAGGCTGGCGTATTCAGAGAGTTTATCGTAGGAATCGCTATATCTGGTATCTTCCAAGTAGTCGGAGGATTTGACAATTATTTTAAGAAAAATGTCCGCATAATGTCAAAGTTTTGTTCACACGTTGCGAACACACATGGATTTCAATAAACCACCACTCATTTTCTAAGTAACGTTATTTCCAGTCCAACGATATAAACTGCATAGCATCTTTCTGAGTATTAAATGGTTTCGGCAAATACACTGCTTCACTGCGCATGTCCCGTTTCACACAAACACACAGTTGAGCAGTCTATCAGGCAAAGTGAAATCTGTACTGAAAATGAATCTTTTTTTTGCACTAGTGGTGATTAAATATCACATTCATGAGAGGGTTCACTGTTCGGATCTTATCTTGATTATCACCCTCGACTTCGCCTAGGGCGATAATCATATACGCAGGGTGAACATTCTTATACTATCACCCTCTCATGAATGTAAAAGAGTATGAGAGTGGACCGGCCGAGCACGACACATATGAATTATTGCAGTCTCGGTTTGATTGAGACTGTTCATGAACGGTAGTGAAATATGCTAGCTACCGCTCACGCCCTCTAGCCCCGGGTTGAGCAGAACTCAATATCATAAAATCAATAGTACATAAGCCGATGGTCATAATCAATATCCGAAGGGTGAACATTCTTACTATTACCCTCTCATGAATGTGATATGTATATAATGACACAGGTCTGCTTTCCCTGTCCGATATTTTTATATTTCTTTAACTACAAAGGCGTACGAGTAACAAGAGTATCAAAAGAGGCGAGTTCAGTTAGCCAATAATTTATACTCTAACTGCATTATTTTACACTTTTTTATGTTTCTAGTACAGTGTGGACCTACGGTGAAAATGCGTTTGGGTGCTATAGTTTCTGAAAGACCCGTTTGCTCATTTTCATATTAAATCTGTAAAACGTTTTGCAAACATATATTACTTAAGCTACTATTGATTATTCTAAATGTTGAAGAATATATGAGGAATAAGTACATAATGCGGCGCATTATGCAAATGCTCAATTTAATAAATGTTTACTTTGGAGATTGTTTTAATTTGAAACTATTGGTCAGTAAAATAGACAAGCTCATGAAGTTACATATTATTTTTTTAGAATCACTTTAACCACGTGGTTGTTTAACATGTTTTCTTCTAATGCGATGTGGGCTGGCGTGACCCAGTCGGTAGCGCGGCGGATTTGTAACCGGAGGTTCAATCCTCCTTGGTGCCACTGCGTTTCGTCGGTGTGTTCTTTGGTAAGACACGTTCTCTTAGCCTCGTCCGTCGGATGGGGACATAAACCGGGCGGTCCCGTGTATCGGTCTATCCTCCGAGCACGTTAAATAACCATAGGAATCTATTCGATAATAAGAGTAGGGCACGGTTCCCGGATTCCTATGTATCCTTCCCCGCTCTCTTAGGCGGCTCTAAATAACTTGTACTGTGTTGATGAGCCGTTAAACAACATTCAATTAAATTCTAATGCGATGTAGGTAATGTGAAACAGACGATTGTATTTGTTCATCGGACGATTACTATCGGACGATTACTTCTACTGCGCTTTTCTTTTTTTGATCTGCAATAAGAAGAGTCATACAACGTGACATACTTTGAGACACATCTCCATCAATCTATTCAAGCCGTTAAAGTTGCTAAGCCCGTTCATTTATCTTTCCGCGATTCATTTAGACACGTAACAACGTCATTATTGCTCGTGAATGCTTTCTCATGGGAAATTACAGGGAAACTTGCTCAATTTCAATATTTTGGTTTTATAACCGGCGTTACTTAACGTGATCAATAGTGTAGAGTTAACTTGCTTAGAATAAAAGCCGCGTTGTAAATAAAAACTAAATTTAAAAATAATAATTCTTAATTGATCGATAATGAATATCGATAATGAGTATCGATCAATTAAAGATTTTTGTAGAAAATTTAGTACATAAATGTCTTTTCTAAACATACGTTTTAATGGGGGTGTTTCGGTTGTCTGGCCGAAGATGAGCTTTCAAACTGTCTCGTGATAGCAACTTGCCCAATTAGCACACTAGCCACGTTCTTTTCCACTCACCCCCAGGCTTTATCGTTTGCTACTGCTTTGTTACGTATTATATAAATTGGTTGTAAGCCAGAGCAACAAGAGTACAAACAGTTAAGAATACGACAAGACACGATTAGAGACAAACATCAAACACTACCGTCCTATAAGGACTTAGGTAGACTTCATCATAGGGTCCACAATCTGTCCGGTCATCGTACAATCAAAGAGGAAAGCATATTGCTGAATTGTAAATGGGTCAACTACTAAACATGCAGCTCGTTGCAAAATGATAGGGTCATAACCTCTTTTGATAAACATTTTAACAAGTTTAGTAAAGATTGTATGAAAATGACTATGACCAAGGATCTAACGAACGTTGTAAATTCAATCACCAAAGAAGTCAGGTTGTGAGAGTCCTTGTCCAGAAGAGTTATTAAATTACTATTATATATTAAAAGTAGATAAGAGTTACCATCTAAATGGGGATAATTAACAGTATCAAAATTAAAATCCTCTCTCTCTCGTCATAGAGTTTACTAATTATTTCGTATTTTTCAACAGCACATTGATCAACCGGCTGCAGCGAAGTCAGATGGTTGCAGAGAAGTCAGATTGGCGAAATTGTTGGAATTGAATGGTACTTTTCGATTCGGTGGTTCCTCTTTTCCGGCCGATAATAGGCTCTGGGTATTGTTTAACCACTCATAGGATATGTTGTCTGCTTTTTAATTTAGTCTTTTGGCTGTTACTTGTGATATACAGGCTTCATAACCGCTGCTCCCACCTAAATTCCATTTTGTTTATTTCGCTCTTCGGGGCAAAGTATTTAGTTAGATACTGGGACTATACGCCGCTGGACATGGGGGAGGAAAATATCTATGTCCACCGCCATATGCATACCATCTTCGGGATGGTTAAAATTATGTACTATTGATTTTATGAATATTGAGTTCTGCTCAACCCGGGGCTAAAGGGTGTGAGCGGTAACTAGCCTATTTCACTACCGTTCATGAACAGTCTCAATCGAACCGAGACTGCAATATTTTGTATGTGTCGTGTTCGGCCGTTTCCAAAGGTTCGTTATCATACTCTTTTAGTAACTTTGCTTTCTGTTGCATATTTTGCTAAAATGTTTGAAAAAATGATTATGTAGGTTTGAAAAGGAATGATAAAGGAAGCTTAAACTTTAAACGATCCGGTAATAAAACGACGTTAGTAGTACCCTGCATAAATGTCCAAAGATTTGTAAAAACAATGAAATTTTCAGAATAAACACAAATAACGAACTTATATTCGTAAGTGTAATTCAATTTAAAACGCTTGTCAAGATCGTCAATCCTGTCTGTATAACTGTACAAAGAAATACAAAAAGATCGGACAAGAAAAGTAGCATTTAAGGAGGACAGTCAACCACAAAACACAGAAACATACACTCAAACAGACAAACAAGAAGGCAAAAGCAATAATAAATGCAAACGACATCACAAACACAAAAGGGTTCACAATAGGGCTACCGCCTTGGAACGGTCAGTGGCAAAGTAGGCCACTGGTGTTTTAAACCGGTTCTAAGGTGCATCAAACCTCACATTGACCCTACTGTCATCCCATTAATACAGGACAGTGTAAATAAAGAAATCCCCGCCATGATCTAATCTCTAACCAACAAGGCAGCATCAATAGGCAATATAAGTAAGAAATATAAAAAGATCGGACAGGGAAAGTAGCATTCAAGGAGGACAGTCAACCACAAAACAC
This sequence comes from Cyrtodaria siliqua, assembly GCA_037043455.1. Classification (NCBI taxonomy): domain Eukaryota; kingdom Metazoa; phylum Mollusca; class Bivalvia; order Adapedonta; family Hiatellidae; genus Cyrtodaria; species Cyrtodaria siliqua. The sequence goes on along the minus strand of JAWPHD010001803.1, from coordinate 184,669 downwards.
TGAAACAAACATGGAAACAGACAAACAAGAAGGATCAAGTAATAATAAAAGTAAACGACATCACAAAAACAAAAGGGTTGACAATAGGGCTACCGCCTTGGAACGGTCAGTGGCAAACACAAATATGCTCGTGTAAGTATAATACAAAAAAAACATTAGCTTAGAAAGCCACAATGAAGGTACTCAGTGACTTGGCAGAAGCCAGAGCAGTAAGAGAATAAACCATTAAGGGCACGACAAGAAAGATCATAGACAAACATCAAACGCCACCGTCCCAATGGACTTTAGGTAGGCGTCATCATAGGGTCCACAGTCTGTCCGGTCATCGTACAATTAAAGAGTAAAGCATAGTGGCGAACTGTAAAAGGGTCCACCACCAAGCACGCAGTACGTTGCAAAATGATAGGGTCATAACCTCTTTTGATAAACTTTTTAACAAGTTTAACAAAGATAGTATGAAAGTGATCATGACCAAGAATCTTACGAAGTTTATAAATCACATCACCATAGAGGTCAGGTTGTGATAGTCCTTGTCGCAGAAGAGTCCTTATATTACTTTTATATTTGGAAAAAAAATCAGGGTTACGATAATAAAATTTTGCAAAGGTTTTACGAAGTTTATGGTAACGGTAACCCTGATTGAGTAACTTTTTAGTTATACAAAGATTACGAATATTAAAGTCCTCAACTCGAGTACAAGCTTTAGAAAAACGAATAAGTTGAGACACATACACCCCATAAGAAGTTGCTCAGGGAACATCCCCATCAAAGTGGGGATAATTAACAATGTCAAAATTAAAGTCATCTCTCTTGTCATAGATTTGGCTAATTATTTTACCATTTTCAATCGAGAGATCTAAATCAAGAAAAGAAGCGTTATTATCAGATATATTAGCTTTGTTAAGCTGAAGCTCTTTAGGATAAATATAATTAACCATAGTTGGTAAGAAAGGGTTATCAATGTTCAATATGTCATCCAGATACCGAGAGGTGTCATTAAAGGCTTCAATAACATCTACCTGGGTGTTATTGAAGCCAGATGGTGGAAGACCCAACATGAAATCCTTTTCATAGCAAAGCAAGAACAAATCTGCGACAAGTGGTGCACAGTTCGTACCCATAGGGATACCAACAATTTGTCTATATAACGGTAGTTCAATACCTGAAAATATTATCTAATAGGAAGATGAGTGCTTCACAAACTTCATAGCAAGTCCACATAGTATAATTGTCTAAACTGCCGTTAGTAAAAAACGCTTTTATATTATTACATGCCAAAAATGTAGTATTTTCCCTAGCGAATGTTTTTTGAATAAGAGAAATTAGCTTGTCTTTAATAAAGTGGTGTAGTAAGGTTGCATATAGTGTAGAGAAGTCATAAGTACTTATATCTCATTGAAATATTGAACATTTTCCGAGTAATAGCATTGTAAAGTCGACAGGGTAAAAAAATAGCGAACCGGAATGTCAGATGTAATTTACAAGTGCGAACGGTGATTTCAGATTGAACATTTCAGATGCGAACGGGAAGGTCAGATTCCTTTAAGCAATTCTTTCGCATTTTTGGTAACCACTGTACGTGTTGGATTGAGACTTACTCTTGTAATTACCTATAGATGTTTTCATTGCACGCATTTAGTAAACATTGTGTTACCTTTTGACATGTTGGACATATATTTATTGTGGTAAATAGTAAAGATAATGCAACCTCAGTTGTCAAGATAGGACTATTCAATTAAAATATTTTTGAACAGCTAGTGTGTTTTTATGCCCGCGGAGGGTGGGCATATAGCAATCGCACCGTCCGTCCTTCTGTCCGCCACATATTTCCTGTCCATTCAATAACTCTGACATTGATGGAGGGATTTTCACGGCAAAATCCAGGTCCGTAGCTCCAAGGTTAAGGTCACCCTTAGACGTCAAATCATGCCATACGGCCCTATATTTGATTTTAAGTCAGGCCAAATAAAAAAATACACATGTTTTCGGTGGCCCGACCGACCCTATTTTTAAGGGGTCTACCCTAAAACTTGTTAATATGCAAAATTAAAAAAAAAAATGTTCCGAACAATGATTTATCATATAGCTTATATCATGGAAGTGAAACATAACACCATTATATATTTTCAGTAATCCACTGGACACTGGTATTATATGCAAATTATTACCAATTTACACAGCAAAAGTGGAAAGTATTTAGGTAAGCCATATGATTTGCCTGGAATGTCATGATACATTCAGAGTTTAATGTTTTTCTTTTAGGTAAACAGTGTGATGCTAATCAACTAATTACTAAAATGCATGTTAAACGTATTCTGGTTTAAAGTGCCCTATTATTTGTAACAGGAATGCGTAATTTAACTAGGGCGGATCAACGTGTATGGGGTTTATGAGATAAATGGTATCTCACAAAATCTTGCTCAAAAAAAAAAGAAAGGAAAAAAATAATATATTTTTTTTAAAATAAAATTCCTACCGACCTAACCCATTTTTTTTAGAGCATGCAATAGGAAACATCATGCTCTATAGTTGATTTTAAGTCATGTAAGTCGGGTCCGATCTATAACTTTGTCATCCATTGAAGGATTTTCATATACACATGGCACACGTGTTCACCACAACAAGACGATGTGTCGCGCGCAAAATCCAGGTCCGTACCTTCAATGTCAAGGTCACACCACCCCATGCTCCCTCACAATTATTATTGTTTGTATTTTCATCAATATAATATATAATATACTTAAAACAAGTTTTTTGGCCGCCCTCCCACACACAAGGGTCACCAACCCATGTCCCCCTGCACTGACATTCATAATATATACTGTCAATAAACTACTATACTGGTCCGGGATCTTTAAAATCTCTAAAAGTGTGTCTGAAATATGTCGCGTTTTTAACTTGTCTTTCATAATCAAGATCATCAAAGTCGTAAATGGACCACGAAACTTACCAAGATCCATTCATCCCTTCAGGGGCATACAAATACACACCAACTGTTAAAAAGATTTTTGAATTTAGCATATTTTCTGATTTTTTGTGTGGCTTTTTATGGTCAGAGTAACTCATATAGTGAAAATCGGGGGATTACTGAAAATACAGTCATGCACTTTCAACGATTTTTGCTGCGTCGGGTCGACTTTTGTGCAGTGTGGCGGCAGTAAAACGTCTCCCCGCGCTTTCAATCAGTACTGTTATTCATTTGATCTTTGGAGATCGCTGAGCCCGATACTTATATTTAGTGATCGGTGGTACATTTTCAATCCCTTTTGTTTTCTTACTTAATTTTAGATTCGGTGGTTCCACTACTCCGGCCGATAATAGGCTCTGGGTATTGTTTAACCACTCATAGGATATTTTGTCTGCTTTTTAATTTAGTCTTTTGAATGTTACTTTTGATACGCAGGCTTCATAACCTCTGGTCCCAACTAAATTCCTTTTTGTTTATTTCGCTCTTCGGGGCATACGATTTTATTAAATCCTGGGACCATACGCCGCTGGATATAGGGGCTGAAATAAATATACAAATATCGCTATATCCACCGCCATATGCTTGCCATCTTCGAGATGGTTAACATTCTGTACTAATTACAAGTAAGTTTCAATCCAAAATGTACAGTGGTTACCAAAAACGCGAAAGAATTGCTTAAAGAAATCTGACCTTCCCGTTCGCATCTGAAATGTTCTCTCATCGTTCGCACTTGTAAAGAAATATAAAAAGATCGGACAGGGAAAGTAGCTTTCAAGGAGGACAGTCAACCACAAAACACAGAAACAAATACGCAAACAAACAAGAAGGCAAAAGTAATAATAAATGCAAACGACATCACAAAAACAAAAGGATTGACAATAGGGTTACCGCCTTGGAACGGTCAGTGACAAAGTAGGTCACTGGGGGGCGTAAACCGGTTCTAGGGTGTACCAAACCTCACACTTACCCTACTGTCATCCCATTAAAACAGGACAGTGTAAATAAAGAAATCCCCGTCATGACATTACTGACATTCCGGTTCGCTATTTTTTTTTACCCTATCGACTTTAAAATGCTATAACTCGGAAAGTCTACATTATTTCAATGAGATGCTTTGTACAGTTATACAGTCAGGATTGACGATATTGACAAGCATTTTAAATTAAATTACAATTGCGAATATCAGTTCGTTATTTGTGTTTATTCTTAACATTTCATTGTTTTTACAAATCTTTGGGCATTTATACAAAGTGTTACAAGCACTAATGTCGTTTTATTACCGGATTTTTAAAGTGAAAGCTTCATCTGTCCTGCCTTTTCAAATCTGCATAATCTTTTTCCAAACATTGTAGCAAAATACGCAACAGAAAGCAAAAATACTAACCCCACAATATACTTCCAACAATTTCGCCAATCTGACTTCTCTGCAACCATCTGACTTCGCTGCAGCCCGTTGATCAGTGTGAATAGAGAAATGTAAATCAAGAAAAGACGCCACAGTATCAGAAATGTTAGCTTTGTTGAGTTGAAGTTCTTTGGATAGATATTATTAACCATAGTAGAAAAGAAAGGATTGTCAATGTTCAGTATGTCATCCAAATACCACGAGGTGTCATTAAAGGCTTCAATTACATCTGCATGAGTATCGGATAAAATACTCAACACGAACTCACGTTCATAGCAATACATGAATCAACTGCACAGTTCGTATACCGACAATTTGTCTATAAACGGTAGTTCCAAACCTGGCGAAAATATTATCTAATCGGAAAAGAGTGCTTCACAAACTTCTTGGCAATATGACATAGTGTAATTGTCTAAACTGCCGTTAGTAAAAAACGCATTAATATTGTTACAGGTCAAATACGTAGTATTTTTTCTAGCATTTGTTTTTAAAATAAGACCAATAAGCTTGTCTTTGATAAGGTTATATGGTAAGGTTGTATATAATGTAGAGAAGTCATGAATACTTATAGATGAAACTTGACGTTTTATTTCACAATTTATCAAGAACGTCTCCTGAACATATATTATTCCCAGAGTTTTCCTAAGTTTTAGCACAATATTGTTTAACGTGATCTTTAACTGCAGTAAGATGAGAAGTTAACAGTTTGTAGATGTTTGTGGTGGTGCAGGCACTTGTATTCGTAATAAAGCCGTCTACCCCAGCCTTGAAAGTAGTACACCGAGTGATATGTGTGGAAACAACATCATACGCAGTAGACTGAAGTAGACTATAAGCTGTTTTATCAGCAGGCACTAAAACTTTATGAAATTCTTGAATTCCCGATTTTAAATTACTTGTATCTATAATTTTAAAAAATGACTTTTCACATGATCTGAGAAGTAGATAGAGCAATCTGTACTTAGGACCTTTATAAAACAGATGCCGAATAATTTTATCTACAATATAAAAATTACCAGTGATGACATGACCTGATGGAGCATAGTAAAATTTAGATGTATTACACCCACAAACCTTAGCAGTGTTATTTACTATATCAAGGTCAGAAACTATTTTGTTGTAGTTGTTGAAAATAATATTTCTAATAGGTTATTTATACTTATAACACATTACAGGGCTTTTTGAATTTTTGAAATATTAAGGAATAGAATCAACAACATGATTATCTCGAAAATTACTTGGCCTGTCAAAGAAATCAATACCCTTATTAAGATATTATTGTAGTATTTTAGAAAATGCCTGACGTGATCCGACCCACTATAATACAAACTCAGCGCATCCTTTAGTATGCAAATGTAAAACACGATTACCATAGAAGTTGTTACTAAGTCGACACTTCCTTGATAGGACTCGACGGCAGGCACAAGGGACGTTTATCAGGCTTTGGTAACTTCCAAAGCCAAAGGTATGTTATAGTCGTCACACATTTGATGAGGAAACTGTGACTGAGTCTAATGTCACACAATTAACGAGAACACGACATTGGAAGACTGTAAATGATTACAATGTCAAGTTAGCCAGTACATAAACATACTTTACGCCTCTCAGACTTTCTGGTCTAACCCTAAATTGGTTTTCTCTTTGGCTGCAACTGCTGTGATTGTTCAGTACGATTCTGGATACATTCTGAGGTGTTTCTAATTATGTACTTGTTATATCTTTACGTGTATCGTTTGCAAATTTCGCTGGATGTGGAATTTATTGTTAGAGATTTTTCTTTTGATGGAACGTACTGTTATTTACACTGTCTTGCCAATTTGAGCGTTGAAGACACTATAATAGCGAGGTTGTGTACACAACCTACCCAGAAGTTCATATTGACTACTGACAGTTTGAAATCGGTAATATTGTCTTCACCATTTTTTGTGTTGTGTATTGTCCTTTTCATTTCACCTATTTGTTTGTGGTACAGTGAGAACCTCCGGTGCCATTGCGTTAGGGTGCTGTGACTTCTGGTGCTGTGACTTCTGGTGCTGTGACTTCTATAGGACCTTCTACAGGACCATTTTTATCTTTTTTATAGGTCAGGCTCTCTTCTTGATAAATGCGTTACCACAGGCACAAACGTGGTGTTGATACAATATTTGTGGCATACTAAATGTCTTCAAATGTACATAAAGCTTTTGTCCGTTATTCATAGTAATTAATTTCATTTATTTGGTTACTTTCTGTGAACTTTCTAATATGTTTTCCTTGCAATTATCGTAAACCATCTTAAACGTTGCCTATCGACGGTATAATAGATGAGGAATGGTGTGCCATTCGAGTGTGATGGATGGTTCATTATGTGTTCTTACTATACCGGAATGAATTACTCGGACTCGTGAAGACGTATCGTTATTAATGATTAAAGTTTAAGCATATGCAATTTAACGAGGGACGACGTTCTTGTGTTTCCACCAATATAGAATATTGCAAAAATACATGGAGATACTCTCGTATTCTCGTATTTCGTGTTTCAAACAATATCGCAACATATGTACTAAAGTAACAAACTTCCGTTAACAATAAAACAGATAAGAAATAATATTTCGTTATTATATAATAATCAATAATATAGGCTATACGTAGTACCTTCATTTTTATACAATAAAATACAAAACCCTGTATCGCTACCAGTGTTATTTTCTTACTCTGTATCATCCCGTACTAAAAATCGATCTCGAAGTCGTATGACGTGTCATCAACGTCTTGCGACGTCTGCGTCAACGTGTTTTCTGTGATATTTGCTTGTTGTGGTTTGTTGAATCAACACACGCCGTCATCATACCACAATGATATATATATGCCGGCAGCTACATTAGTGACGGTTCATCGAAAGTTCCTTGATATCCCACAAGAAAAAGTGCAGAAAACACATATTGTTAAAGTATACGGTAAGACCACCAACTGTAACATGTTATGAACCTTTCTCAGATCATGTGAATATTCACCGTGTTGCAAATATAATATGAGGAGAATGGGCATAAACTGATAGGGTTTCCTTTGTCCTGAAACATAGATTTTCAGGACAAAACACAAGGAAATCCTATCACCTTGTTTTGTAATTTTCATCTAATACATTTTAGACCAAAATTAAATTTTTGAAATAGTCATAGATATATATTGTGATTCTTAACATGTATTTCATTGTTGATGATTATAATGGCATGCTTGCAGAAATTCAAAATATTTAAACTGTTTTTCCATTTTCTAGTTCACAATCAGTAACGCATTTCTTCTTCTTTTAAAAAATGCTTATCGTTGTTTTCGAAACTGAATTCTTGAAAGGCATCTCCGAAATGGAATTACGGAAAAAGTTAAAAAAAACACAGCTGATTTGCTGGATTAAGACGCCGTCATACTTTATACGAGAACCAACTTTAAATTGCATGTGTCTCTTTTGTTGTATCAGTGGCATTAACGAAACGAAAGGAACGTGTGGTGCTTTTAAACAAAAATGTGAAGAATAATCATGTTACGAATGCACTTAGCAGTTGTATCAGTCCTGTCAACGCGCATCAAAGCAGTTTTTACGGAGCCTGAAATTTCAATTAAATTATTCAATGCAAAATACAAAGAAAAGTGGCATACACACTTTTGCTTTCAAAACGCAATTTCGTGTCTCTTTCATATCAGTTTTGGTAGATCATTCTGACTATATGGACTAATTCGCCATTTCTGTTCTTTCATAAACTCTAGTTAAACTTCTGTAATCATTAAAGTGACAGGAGCGTTCCGGAAGAATTATGGGCGTTAATCCAAATACAATAAAAACATCATAAAGGGATTCAGTTTTTTATATTAAATGTACATACAAATGCTTGAACTTCATGTTATGCTCATTATAATTATTGTTTATGAAATATGTTGATCTAGTAAACTTGACGACTCGCCGGGTATAAATCAAACATTTGAATTCACGTAAGGGATTTACTAGGCACACTATTGGCCAATAAGTACAGCTCACTACTAAAATTATATAGAAAAGTAGATACAAAAAAGTCAAACAAAAACATGCATTCGAAACAACCAAGCAAAGTGTGCGAACCACAAATAAATAAAAGGGTTGACAACCGTACCGCTTTGGTAGAGTTTGTGGCAAAAATGCCGCTAATGGTTCATCAAATCTCACTCTTACCCTAATGCCTTCCTAATAAAACTGGACAATGTAAAAAAGAAATCCGAGTGAGACTATGTCCTTTAACAAACTGTACAGCATTTATAGGCAATATAAGTGAAACACAAGGATGATCATGCATATGTGGATATAACAAAATAAAACAAAAACACAGATGTTATTATAGGATCCACCATCTGTCGGGTCATCTCACAACTGAAGAGAAAAACGTAAATAAACATATGATCAATTACTTTTATATTATTAAAATAGATCGAGGAAACGATAATAACATTTTACAAAAGTTTATTCGGTGTATTTCATACACAATGTCCATGCTTATCCCGACTACGATTCAGTAATGTTATGAATTACTGATCTTCTGAGGGTCGTCGTGTCCAATCTGTGGGGCTTTAAAGTAAAATACCACCTAAGCCGTTGCCCGGGGAGTCGGAGATGAGGTATGTTCATCTTACCTCTCATGAACAGACTCAATAAAACTGAAAATGCTACTGTGTTCTTTGCTTTTTAACAGATCCATATTTTAATATGTATTGTATAAGACGATGTTTTAACTTTCAGTAGATGATATCGCATTCGATACCTCTATTCAGTGTTCTGATAATGAGCCTGTAAGTTAATTATAAACGTTTTTAACGGGTCTATAGCATATTATACCATAGCATTACCGTTATAATGGCATAATGCAATGCGATACGCAAAATTTGTTCCGACACTTGCGGAAAGTTTACTGGGTATATTGATAATAGTTTTGAATCTGGTCACATAATCTCTCAGTCAGAAGGAATAACTCCAATCATCAATCTTGATACAGATCGTCAGAATATGTAATAAAAATCGGCACATGGCCACTCTGGAGAATAATAACTGTCATCCAATATTACACGCTAACTCATCTGTCGCTATTCCATCAGATTTGATGAGCACTTCGCATGAAACTCATTTTTTTTAGTAATATGTCAGAAGAGAAGCCTCATTTTAGGAAGTTTTCTGTTTAAAAAATACGACAACCGGTATAACAATGGGTTTTACAGTTTCTATGCAGATATTATGCCATTTTGAAAATAAAGTCAATATTGCAAATTGCTATGAATTTCAAAAGCGTAAACTCGTCCAATGTTATTTATGCTGAGAACTTGAACAGCATCAAATGGGCAAACAGTCTGAACAACTTGACCTTCCATATAAACGAGTGTTGTTTGGAACATTTGGGGAAGTTTTAAATCTACTGCGGAAGTCACATATACTAAAAATAATAAATGTAGATATAAAAGTCGAACAAAAAATGTAGGATTCAAGGACCACAATAAACATAAAACACGCTTAGAACAAAACACAGTAATTACAAAGATAAATAAAAGGTAAGATATGACACAACAAACACAATCGGGTTGACAATATGGCTACCCCCTTGGAACGTTCAGTTGCAAAAAAGACAGTTTGGTGTTTAAACCAGGTTATAGAGTGCACCAAAAATGAGATACAGGGTCCTATAGAAACCACAGCGTCCGAACGCAATGGCATCGTAGGTCCGCAACCGCATTTAACCATATTGTCATCCCAATAAAACGGGAAAGTGTAAATATATCCCCGCCAGGTTTTATTCTCTAGCTAACAAGGCAGCAGTACTAGGCAGTATAACACATATATGATCATGTATATATGAATAAAAAAAGCCTAGAAAGCCACAACTACTCAATGGCTTGACAGCAAGAGAACAAAACATTAAGGTTATGACAAGACAATATTTAAGACAATAATCAAATGTTACGTCCTTTCAGGGTTTAGGTAGACGTCATCATAGGGTCCACAATATGTCCGGTCATCGCACAATCAGACATGAAAGAATAGTGGCAAACTGTAAATGGGTCTATCACTTAATATGCTGTGCGTTGCAAAATAATATCAGTTGATTTAACAAGTTTAATAAATATTGTATGAAAACATGTATGAACGATAAAATATAATTATTGTAAATAATTGAGTTTGTGCGGTTAATCAGCCGTCCTTGCCGAGTGTTAGTCGCCATTGGGTTCATTATCAACAAAGCAGAGATCACATGACCTCTTGCCTTCTATTGCAAACAAAGAAACATCAACAGAATTGAGAAGTTACAATTTTCATCAAATTCCCGGATTCCATTCCGTTTTTGGTTTATATGCGTTGTTGCATACGTTAATAAGGATAATAACGGGAAGTATTGTTCTGTTGTACAGTTCATTGCATGCTGTTTTGTGTGTAAAAAGTTTGTTGTCTTTGTTTTGCGATACACAATGCATATGGCGGACTGCCATGATACACAGGGACGCAGAATAACGGTATTCGGCCATAGTTTTGTTAAGCGCTTAAAATGCTTTGTAAATGATAAACCTGCAGGGTTTTCACTACGAACAAGGGATGTCACTGTGGATATTAATGGATTCGGTGGTCTTAAGTTAAGGAATGACGAACATACACGGTTACACAAAGTTGACACATTGTTGGCTACCCAAAATACTTCCGCAGTATTCGTGACTGTATGTTACGTCAGCTTAAGTGGTGAGTGTTGTACATGTTTTGTGTAAACACATAGTGATATATTATATTGGGCCGTGGTTAATTCTCATTACTATGAACCAGTCTGTATTGTTATAACATGCATATAACGTGCCACGGTTTTTTTCTAGCAGCGTTAGGACACATACGCCTGTATGCTGTGTGCACTGTTAATCATCGGCTGCTTCTCCTTTCACTACATCTGGCCGACACAGAGCAGATTATATCGGGGTCATGCAGACGCTTTCAGTTTGTTATCGGGACCGCGCTCGGTACCGTTTAACAACAGTCTCATTTGATGACTGATTTCATCACTTTATCGTGTGATACTGGCTAAACTTGAGTTTGCTCGGTGTAAATTAGACCCTGGTATATTTATGTTGTAAATGTCATATCTCTGCTGCAGTCCGTGTGTTATGATAGGGATTACCAGAATGGCTATTTGAAGTGTTCTGTGGTTTCACCTACATCAGAGATGGGTGCAATTAATGTGTTTGGAATACACAGTTATCTATATGTACACTGTCAAGTCTTGCAGTGTCTGAGCATGTTATTGGCATACAACATATATATGTTGGAAAGATGTTGGTATATGGTGAAATGCCGCATGTTTGTATTGTTGGTTACAATGTGTGTGTTGGTACAGGTATATATATCTATCTATATATATATTTATATATATATGTAAAAAGAAAAAAAAAACAACAAATGTGTTGGTATATGGTGAAATACCACATAGGTATATGGTTATATACCACATTTAAAAAGAAAAAAAAACAACAAATGTGTTGGTATATGGTGAAATACCACATAGGTATATGGTTATATACCACATTTAAAAAAAAAAAAAAAAAAAAAAAATGTGTGTTGGTATATGGTAAAATACCACATAGGTATATGGTTATATACCACATTTAAAAAAAAAAAAAAAATGTTTGTTGGTATATGGTAAAATACCACATAGGTATATGGTTATATACCGCATTTAAAAAAAAAAAAAAAAAAAAGATGTGTTGGTATATGGTGAAATACCACATAGGTATATGGTTATATACCACATTTAAAAAAAAAAAAAAATGTGTTGGTATATGGTGAAATACCACATAGGTATGTGGTTATATACCACATTTAAAAAAAAAAAAAAAATGTGTGTTGGTATTTGGTAAAATACCACATAGGTATATGGTTATATACCGCATTTAAATAATAATAAAAAAAAAAATGTGTTGGTATATGGTGAAATACCACATAGGTATATGGTTATATACCACATTTAAAAAAAAAAAAAAATGTGTGTTGGTATTTGGTAAAATACCACATAGGTATATGGTTATATACCGCATTTAAATAAAAAAAAAAAAAAAAAAAAAATGTGTGTTGGTATATCGTGAAATACCACATACTATATGTGTTGGTACATGTTTATCTGTAGGTGTATATATATGTATGTATGTATATGTGTATGTATATGTGGGTATGTTTATGGATGTACGTATATGGTGAAATACCACATTAAACACGTACATATATGGATGTTAGTATATGGTGAAATACTGGATCGGTTATAATATAATGTAGGTATGTAGGTACATGGTGAAATACCACATTAAATATGTGGGTTAATATATAATATGTGTATGTTGGTATATGGTGAAAAACCGCAGTTAAAGAAAAAAGATGGATATGGACTGGCCAGGATGTCCAAACGACCCAGGAGGGGGAAGTCGGATGCCGGCAAAAAGTCACGGGTAGAGACAGGGGTGACACATAGACCGGTGGACACAATTAGTGTGAACGCGAGTAGTGTGGACACGAGTAATGTGGACAAGAATAGTGTGAACCCGGCTGTCCTTGATAGATGGACGAGTTCATAGATGCTATGCTGGTACGAATGCAGCAGCGGAATATGGTTGTGCCTAACGTAACGGCGCAATCTCGGGAGGTGGCACCACCTACACCAGCGGCGACAAACCCATCACAGGTTGTTGCGGTATCACCAGCTCCTATCACTGTTTCACTGGCATCAGCGGCAATAGAACAGTTCAGTACTGGACACACACGAGGTGCTTTATTAAGCATTTCGAGTCACTTAAGTGAAAAAGCAATGTTGGACATTTGGGCAGACAAATATGTTGAATTGGCCTCCTTGCTACCTGGGTCTGTGCAGGAGAATTTTCATATTAACATTTTAGATGGGGGTTCACTACAAGTGAAAAGTTAACCTAAAGATAAGGTGTTAGACGTTAACGCATGGCTTAAGGCCTTTCATATTTGTATTGATGTGTATGTCAAAAAACGTCCGCACGATATATCAGGTTTACTGGCACATGTCAACCTCATTAAGGAGTTGGAGCAAGGTTATGGCCAGAATGCATTTCTATTTTATGACAGAAAATTTAGGGAGCAAAGTCAGCTTCACGGTTTGGCTTGTGGGGTCATGCACCAGGACTTGTGGATGCGTGCCGCCACACTGCATTCGGGTCATCATCAGCGTTGAAGGTTGTCAGTGCTTCGTTAGCCCATACTTCTAAAGCTTCTTACCTTCGTGTGTGGAAACAATTTGCAGATTATTGGGTTGAGAAACAAATGAATTATTATCTCCCTATAAAATCTTATCATATAGTCAATTATCTGGCCTCTGTCTTTGACAAGGGATGTGCACCTAGTACCATTGCTACTCATGTATCCGCTATTGGTTTTGTACACAAAATGTTAGGCTTCTCAGATCCGATGGATACGTTTGTACTTAAAAAGTTTGTTAAAGGTGCTTTTAAGATCAGTGGGCAGACCGACTCTCGTCTCCCCATTACGATTTCAATTTTGCATCGGCTATTACAGGCGTTACCTATAGTGATACGGCGTCATTATGAACAAGTTTTGTTACGAGCTCTTTTTTCTACAGTTTATGGCCTATTCTTACGTCTGGGGGAAGTTTGCTTACAAACAGGGGGTGATTCCAGTAAGTTAATACAACGGAATGCTATTTCCTTTCAGACGGCGGGCACTAGTTTAACAGGAATGACTGTCATGTTGCATCATTTCCAACATACAAAACAGGTTAACCCTGTCTCGTGGTACATTGCACACAACTCTCTAAACCCCGATATGTGTCCAGTCCTAGCTATGTATAAGTATTTACAATTGTATTTACACAAGGCGGGTCCACTCTTTCAGTTCCATGATGGTAGACATGTCTCATATGGTTATGCAGCTGAGAAACTCCATTCACTTGTAATTTTTCTTGGGTTAGATACAGCTAAATACAAACCACATTCATTCCGTATCGGTGATGCTACGGCAGCAGTTCACATGGGATATTCTGATGATGTGGTGCGGAAGATGGGGCGATGGAATTCCGATGCTTTACAAAGTTATATCAGGTTGCCACAACTGCGTTTCTGAGAACGTGTCTGGTACACACATGTATGTCTGTATATGTCACTGGAGCGGAATTGGGGGCACAGTGTTAGACTGGTCCTTTTTTTGCTTATGCACATGTAGGGACTGTACTATTGGGTGCGGAGCCATTAGTTAAGGATTGCATGACGGACTCAGTGTTAGACTGGTCCCAAGTGTGAGTGGTTTACTCATGTGCATACCTCTTTTCATACTGTCATATCTTTCTACATTGACATATTTTATTATTATATATTTTCTTTCTTTTTTTTATATCTCGAATGTCAGCGTAGGCTGGTTTCTAGAGATTGTAAGGTGCCTGTTGTGCATAGTTATCATTTATTAGTTGGTTGCATTATGCCTTACATCAGTATTTCTTTAGTGCATATCGCAGTTTTAAGGACTGCTTTTGGTGTTTTTGAGTATGTGTCCATATGCATATTGTGTTAGACCTGTATTATATGGATGTGTGTGTATGTGTGTGTGTGTGTGTGTGTGTGTGTGTGTGGCAACACATGAATACTGTTATATGCCATGGATTTTGATGTTTAAGAATCTAAATAGGTTGTAGAAACATGTTTTGCCTTGCAACTCATCAGTTTCAATATGTATATATCGATAGAGAGACAGAACGAGTACTTGATATTGAAAATATTACATTCACATCAAGCCATGAAGATGTGGAAAACAGTGCAGGATAAGTTCAGATTGCTCATTGTATTTATATTGTTGTTCGACAATTGGTAACATCACACACATCACTATTGTCAGATATTTCTATTGCTTTGCAAAATTAAGTATCCAACTGCATCATCTTTGGGTGGGCTGTAGAGTGGCGGATAGTTACCCACCTTTTACTGTGGGAATGTTTGATTTAATTACACAAATGTATTATTGAACATTTTCTAACTAGTCATGTTATGTAAGAGTGTTAGTTAACTAGTCATGTATATAGCATTCTAATATAATGTAATCACATATATATTACATTATAGTCATTTTATGGTAAAATAAAATGACATGTTCGCATAACATGGTATTTGTATGTTTTTTGGTTCCCATCAGCAAAACAAGCTGCATATTGATGTGGTTGGATACTTATGAGTGCTGCATTAAGCAAGCACAAAATATAATTATTGTAAATAATTGAGTTTGTGCGGTTAATCAGCCGTCCTTGCCGGTTGTTAGTCGCCATTGGGTTCATTATCAACAAAGCAGAGATCACATGACCTCTTGCCTTCTATTGCAAACAAAGAAACATCAACAGAATTGAGAAGTTACAATTTTCATCAAGTATATTACGGAGTGACTGTGATAGTACTTGTCGTAGAAGAGTTTCAAAAATACTTTTATATTTTAAAAGCAGATAAGGTTTACGGTAATAAATGTTTGCAATTTTATTTCGAAGTTTATGGTAACTTTAGCCCTGATGGAGTAACTTTATAGTTATACAAAGAGTACGAATATTAATCCTCAACTAGACTACAAGCCCTATAAAACGAATAAGTTGAGACCCATATATACGCTATAAGGTGTTGCTCTGTGAACATCCACGTATAAGTAGGGAAAATTAACGATATTGAATTAAAAAAGTTATTTTTCAATTTAAATAAGAAAAGGAAAAGCGCATACCAATATAATGATGTCTAAAGGTGTGAATGTGCATCGTCGGCTGCAAACATACTCTTGCTAAACGCACTAATGTACAGCTGTCTGTACAATGAGGGGAGTATTCGGTACAGCATTCGTGGAGCCATGGAATGCATCATCAAGGTAAGAAATTAAACGGTTTTCTTATATAAATCCTTTTATCAAAAATATAAATTCATAGTTAGATCCCATTTTAATGCCTTATCATGTACATTCCATGACAATCAAAAACTGTCTGTATTGGCCAGCAGTAAACATATAGAGTCACTTATTGACTGCAAGGATAGACTCCTCTGGTAATTAAACAGGAACTGGGAGTCCCCATTAACACGCTACCACCTCATTAGTATCATTTTCGATGTACGTAGAGGTATTAAATTGTTGTTTAACGGTTCTTTAAAATATTGTAATGTAATTTCGAACCGCCCCAGTGAGGGAAATATACACCGGAATCTGGGAACTGTGTTCTATTATTAATATTGAATACATTCCTATGGTTCTCTAACGTGGTTGGATGGTATACCACCCGGTTTACGTTCCCATCCGACGGACGAGGCTATGGTAACCATTTTGCCAAAGGACACACCTACGTGGGTGGCACAGTGACGCTAGGGAAGGTTTAGTAGAAAGACAATATTGTAAGAGTGAGGTTTGGTACCGCCCTGAACCTTGTTTATACCCCAGCAGCTATGTTTTGCCACTGGCTGTCCCATCCTGTGTCGGTAGCCCTATTGTCAACCATTTTATATTTACGATGTCATTTACTTTCCCTTTTATTGATCCTTGCAACTTGATTACTGCATTTCTGGTAAACTTTTATATCTACTTTTAGTTGAAAAGTATGCTTTTATGTCCTGTGAGAAATGTGCCGCATCGAGGCTCAGTACGGGGCCTAATTATGTCTAGAAAATAAACAAAAAACTTTGTGGTACATAAAAACAACAACAAAAAAGAAAACGAAGAACAACACAGATCAAAATCAACAGTATCATCCTTATAACAACAAACCACACATCAGATGCTATATTCTAACTTATTATATATTAACATCATACTGTTAACTCTTTTTTTCCATTATACTAAATATTGCAAACATCCGTTTTACAAGAGGTGTTCAACTTTTAATGTAACGATATTATTTTTCAGCGGAAGTGATCACTATAAAAATTCCGTAACTTAATTATGTGAAAATATCATTTAGAACGTATGCATTTACAAATAATTTTCAATTTCACGCAGTTTGCTTTAATTACATTTTGAATTAGCATGCTAATTTCCAATTTTAAACCTATATGTTTCTATTGACGTAGAGTTTTACTTTAGCCCAAACAATTCCACTAAAGCATATCATAATTGTTTAAATTGTATTTGCAATTTAAATATGATTGTATGTTTCATTTTACGACAAAAATATAAATGTTGAATTAAAAGTTCGAATTTTATCACAATATGAATGAACTGAGATATAATAAGAAAGTTTGCTCGTATCTTGCCAACAATTTTATAAATTAACCAAAATAAGCATTTATTCATATTTTGCAAGACAAAAAGTGATAAGGTATTGTATCTCGAACCGGAAATGCAGCTTTCACAGAACACAGTAAACCTCAAAACACGCAAAATGGCAATAGTAATAATAAAGGCATATGACTTCACAAACACAAAAAGGGTTGACAGTAGGGCTACCGCCTTGGAGCGGCCAGTAGCAAAAAGGCCGATGGGGGTTTGGTTGCACCAAATCTCACACTTACCCTACTGTCATCCCAATTAAACGTGACAGTGTAATTAAAGAAATCCCCGCCATGAACTATTCTCTAACCAACAAGGCAATATAAGTGAAACACAAAGATGCTCGTGTATATATAAATACAAAAAAAAACAATAGCCTAGAAAGCCACAAAGAAGGTACTCGATGACTTGGCAGAAGCCAAAGCAACAAGAGAATAAACCATTGTAGGCACAACAAGACAAGACCGCAGACAAACATCAAACGTTAACGTCCTTTTGGGCTTTAGGTAGACGTCATCATAGGGTCCACAGCCTGTCCGGTCATCGTACAATTAAAGAGGAAAGCATAGTGGCGAACTGTAAATTGTAAGTTATATATTTGTCTTTATTTTCTTACAAGATGGTAATGAAACTTATCTTTTATAGAGGAGGAAAACATATAACAATGCCTGCAGTTGATGTTTTAAACTAGAATATTTCATAATTTGTTAATCATCTACCATGTTTACAAAGTCGAAGTCCATGCTAATTTTCGCAGAAATCGTGAAAAACGACAAATAGCATAAGAATGCATATTCCATTTTTATATGTTCACACATTGACATATAAGATTACTCTAACCTTAAACGACAAATTTACAAGCAGTTTTCTTTCCTTGTTTTAGTTTATATTACAGTTATTTTTATAATTGAAGATTTTTGTTTCAAAACATCAATCTCTACCCTTTCTCATAAATACTGATGTAGCAACATTAGGAATCACATAATAGTAGGGACCCAACAATGAGATATAGGGTCCTATAGAAACCACAGCGTCCGAGCCCAATGGCATCGTAGGTCCACAATGTACTGCAAACAAGGACTTGAAAATACAATGAAATAGACAAAAAACAACAGAAAGGGTGGTGAAGACAGGGTTACCGACTTGGAACGGTCAGTAGGCAATAAGGCCCATTGGTTGGTTTGAATCGATTTTATATGAGCACAATCCTCGCTATTATCCTGTCTTCAACGCCCAAATAGACAAGACAGTGTAAACAAAACTACATCCCATCAAAAGGAATTCTCTAACAATAAAGTCCACATCCTGAGAAACTAACTAAAGAAACATATACAAAATAATAAACATCTCAGGATGTATCCAGAATTGTACTGAACAACCGTAGTAGTTGCGGCTAAAGAGAAAACCAATCTAGGGTACGACCAGAAAACCAGAGGGACGAAAGCTCATGCACCCACCTCCCTTTGTTGGGGTTTCAGTAGGTACAATCATAGAGTCTCAAGAGGTAGTCCATTCATCGCACAAGTGAAAAATGAAGCGTAATGACTGACTGTAGAGGGGTCAATCACTAAACATGCAGTGCGCTGTAAAACCAAAAGGTTATATCTTATATACCAAGCCTGAAAAAAACGAAAACGTTTACCCGGAAAGATATTCTCCTGATTTTTAAAATATTAACAGATGGGGGTCTTGTACATATGAAACCACTGTATGCACTTCTGGTACAATTTCATTTCGTAACAGCATCGCGATTTCTACGGTAACCCATTCGCACCAAGCCATTATATAAAAATCGCTGAACAAACAGTCAAAGGAAAATAAAGAAATTTGCACACGTCCTTTTAGGCAAATACAGTTCCAGTATTTGAAACCTATATGTGTATATGAAAAATTGAGCTACAGAATCAAGACCTGATTACGTTAAACTTTACTTATTTTAACAAGAGTTATGGACCTTTTATGAATTTTGTTCTGTCCTGTGCTAGGGATAATGCGAATTTCTTGTGTTGACAATAACTGCAGTAAACGGTTTCCCATTTCCACTAAATGTTGTATGGCGTTAGGCCTTATACCTACAAGGCCTTTGGCAAGTTCAATACTGAGTAAAACGGACATTTGCTTTAAAGAGTTATTACCATTGGTTATTGAAAGAATAGGCACATTTTAGCTTGAGTACACACATTACTTTAGTAAACGGATTCCGATCTTCACATTATTTAGTGTGAGAATTTATATGAATATGAACTTTGACAAGATGACAATGAGCAGAATTGACACCTGCCTTACTGAGTTATTGCCCTTGATTATAGCAAAAATGCAAAGTTCAGCTTTCGTACACAATACATTAAATAAATTGGTTTCGATTTTCACACAGTTTGGTGTGTAACTTTATATCAAACGGATTTCAGACAGGTTAGACGAGTATCAAGTTATTGCTCTAAATTGTCGAAAAATTCGATCGTCTGATTGTTTCCTACTTTCCTTTGAAATATCATCAATTACTGTGTACTATTCTAATTGAACAAAGAGGATATCGTCCTCTAACTAAGGAGCGTGATTGTTTTCACGATGATTGTAATAAATTGCATTTGATTTGCCATGCTTTCTGGGTAATATTATTAAGGTCTCGGTTTTGCTTGACAATGAGAGTAATTGAGGAGTGGTTTACAAAGTTATCACCCTTGATGTTTGCGAATATTTAAATTTCAGAATGAGTACACAGCAACTTCAGTAAACGAGTTCTGATTCTCACTAATATTTAGTTGAAGGGTTTTGGACAATTACACCATGTGGACTTGTCACGTAGTTGTTTTCGAAGCATTTATATTCATATAAGATAATATTTATTACACATATGGAACTAGTTAAGTATGACACTATTGTTTATAGACAAATTGTTGGAATCCCAAATGAGAACGAAATGTGCACCTTCTTGTTGCAGATTTGTTTTTGTTTTGTTATGTTAGAGGTTTCATATTTAATCTTTTACCAGATACGTTTAGGTAGATGTAATCGAAGCCTTTTATTATACCTCCTTGCATATGGATGATATATTGGACAATTACAACCCTTTTTCTTCTTTACTACATATACTTTCTTTCCAAAGAATTTCACCTCAAAAAAGCCAATATTTCTCATAGTTGCTATATCTTCTTTACTCGATTTACATCTCGCAATTGAAACTGAGAAATAATAAGCAAACTCTATGACAAGAGAGATCATTTCAATTTTGACAACGACTAGACAATATTAAAGACGACCATCGAACGTTACCGTCCTTTCAGGATTTAGGTAGACGTCATCACAGGTCCACTTCTTTCCGGCGATCACACACTCAAGTGAAAGGCAAAGCGGTGAACTGTTTACGTAAATGGGTCAACCACTAAACATGCAGTGCGTTGCAAAATAATAAGGTGACAACCTCCTTTGATAAGCCTTTTAACAGTGATCATTACCCAATCTTTACCAGGATCACCATGTGACTCTGTCAACGTCTTAAAAAATAGTCTGCGATTACGTCATAATTCGTCACATGACCATAGCTAAAATATCAAAATGGTTATCAGAAATCATCTCCGCGACCTGACACTACTTATTCCATGGGGTGGTGCTGAGTGGTAAACGATCGAACGGAACTCCGCTTACTTTGGACATTTTTGATGAATTTAGGTTAGTATTTTAATTTTAGCTAGGCTGTTTAGAGCTATGAAAATTTAGAAAGTTATGGTAAGAACAAACGCTATACTGCAACCCTATGGAACACGCAATGGTGGAGTCATTTTGATTGGTTAATGGCGGAGTGATATGCCAAAGAATACATTTTATTCTACCGCAGTATAATGCTGAGCAAACATTATTGTTTATTCACTAAAATAAATATTGAATAAGATCAATAAGCTTATATTTGAAAAGGTTTGCGTGACGTTTACTGCATTCTTTTTCAAGAAAGTAATAACGACCAAAATATATTAATCCAAGAGTTAGCATAAGCTTTAGCACAATATTGTGTTACGCGATCTACAACGACAGTAAGACATGACGTTATATCTTTGGAGATGTCTGTAGTGGCGCAGACACTAGAAATAGGAAGAAAGTGTGCTTTATTAGGCTGTTTTTGTAAATTAGGAATCTAGTACATAGTTGGAAGTTTGTTTTGCTTTTCATCTACTCCAGCTTTAATAGTGCTTCATTGAGTTTTATTTCCGGACAAACCTTTGCAAAGGTTTATTATCATAACTCTGATTTACTTAAAGTATTGTCAGAACTCTTCTGCTACAAGGTCTGTCACAACGTGAATACTATGGTGACTATATGTACAGAATTTTTAAGATTATTAGTCATTATCACATTCATGCAATCTGTGTTAAACTTGTTAACAAACGTAACAAAATAGGATATGACCCTATCATTCTGCAACGCACTGCATGTTTAGATGTTGACCCATTTACAGTTCGCCACAATGCTTTACAATTAATGTTGCGATGACCCGACAGCTTTTGAACCTATGATGGCTTCTACTCACAGGCATGTAATACGATATATAGTATAGAAGGCTAGAGAGAATATAGTTATAGTATATGTATATAGTAAAGGGCCTTCTTCTGCTCTCTATCTCTATCCTTCTATACTAAATATCGTAATGAATGCATGTGCTTCTACCTAAATAGGGCAAGGGATGTTAACGCCTAAGTTTTTACTTTAATATTGTCTTACCGTCATCATTCTTTTTTTGTCCTGGCTTCTGACAAGTATTTGCCTTGTGGCTTTCTGTGAATTTCTATTCATATATACATGATCATTTTGTGTTATACTTATAATGCCTACTAATTGCTATTAATACTTCCAAGTTTGTAAGGGGATATAGCCTGGCTGGTCGATTTTTTTTGGAATGAAAATAGGGTAAGAGTGAGGTATGGCGCACTCTAGAACCTGGTTCATCCCCAGCAGCCTTTATGTCACTGACCATTCCAAGGAGGTACCCATATTGTCACTGACCATTCCAAGGAGGTACCCATATTTCAACCGTTTAAGTTTTCCATTTCGCATACTTTGCTCCTTTCTATCATTGTGATTGGTGTTTGTTTCAAATACGTGTGTTTGGTTGACTGACTGTGTTCTGTGAATGTTATATTTCCTTCTCGACTTTTATACCATAATTTGTTTCTGACTCGAAATAGGATATTTATCACATTTAGAGATACTTATAGTTTTAAACTGTAAACATGACTCTATTACACTATTTAATATATTGGGTCCCATGGATCAAGGCGATACAAACCGTAGGAAAATATTCAAGTTCATGATGTGTTTGAGAAACTTCTTAACCAGAAGTTGCCTGTTCAATCAATCCGAACCTAGTATTGAAACTCAAGGTCACAGAAACAACAATGTTGGTTGGACAGTTAATGATCATATGTAACAAAAGTGCACATTTTAAATAAATCATTTAGATAGTATTCAAGATGTTTTGGAGAAACTCTGTCAGACGTCATACCCAAACACTGACGTCGCTCAATCGCCTTCCAACGAAACTAGTCAATAAAACCCCCGTTATTTTCTGATAAATACAATCATACGACTGTGACAAAATAGTGAACCAATTTGGAAATTTACAATTTGTTAAGACAGTAATTGCAGTAACTACTATTCTATTTTCAAGGTAAATTAACGGTCCAAAACTGTATTAAGAAATCTAAAAGGTACCATCGAACAGATTCTAAATATCCGCCATTATGTTAATGTTATTAAGACTTCACACTAAACAATATGGTTTAAACCCTACACAATTATAGATAGTTGTTGCAATAATCATATTTTCTAAGTAAATTAAGGGCCATACCTCTATTCCAAAATGGCAAAACAATTTGATGTATCATAAATATTATTAACATATACTTGTATCCTATTTGTATATAAATTCTTCACCCAAAATGTTGTTTAATTTTCAACAAAACTTGATTAATTAACATAAACTCAACACAAAAATGTATTTTCGTAGATATTCAGGGGCCATAACTCTATTTAGAAAAGGCAAAGGTCCACATTGATCGTAAGGAAGTGATGTCTGATTGATATAAGGCTTCACAGCAATTTTAGTTAAAATCCCAAATAAGATAAAGAAGTTATCAAAACCTTGCACCAAAGCTTTACCCAAAATGTGCATTTTTGTTAAGTAACTCAGGGTCATAACTCTATTTTGAAAAGGAGAAAATCGGCATTGCTCGTAAGAAAGTGGCATCTTAACGATGTAAGACTTCAGAGTAAAGTTGGTTTTAACCGAAAACAATTTATAATCAGGCGTGCTTATATGTCTTATTTATGTACAAAACAAAATCATATCGCTAAAATATAAACTTGTACACATTTTTTCTATGAGAGACAATATTACTTACGGACTTACGTAGAAAATGCGTTGGTGTTACGAAATGCAAAGAATACCATTAATCCATACAGTAGTTTCGTATATAGTACAGTTTCTGCTATTGATATGCAAAAAATCACGAGTATATCTTTCCGGGTACACCAAAAGTGTTTTTTGCACGATACGAGAAGTTGGGTCCCTGCCTATAGATTATGTCATAATGTTTATATCGAAGGCATCATTAGACTTGACATTAAAATGAACATGATATTCGGGGATAATGTCAAGACATTTGATTCAGTTATAAAATGAAATAAAGTGTTACGTTATAAGATGAACACCTCTTGTATAATTCACAACTTGTATGAGACACGTAAACCACCATGTTTGTCTTTAAACTTTAATATAAAATAATTTCTATATTTTCATACGGTGTTATTCTGAAGTGTTTTTGTGTCACTGAGACTGATACCGAAAATGCGGACCCGTCATTGTTGAAATATATCTATCATTTGGGATTAGCTGCTATTTGATAGCTGTTGAAAATCAAGTACTGGTGTTGTTTTTATTTTTGTTAATTTTTTTTAACCAATTATTATGCATGTTTCTGAGTAATTTCCCAGGAGAATTGTCACGAAAGACAGCGATTTGCAAGATGTAAAAACACACCGTGGGATTAGTAACTTCCGTTTTCAGTTCATCTTCAAACTGTATCGATTCCACTACATCCACGTATGTTTGGTCTAAAACCATGAATGTTTCGCCTACAACCATGGATGTATGGTCTACAACCATGGATGTTTGGTCTCGCTTCCGTTATATATATATATATTCAGATACACCATACACACAACTTACAAGTACATTTCAACATTTAATAAATACTGATAAAAGTGATCCTTTGGAAGCAACAAACCAAATTCAGAGAATAAAGCAGCAGATACGGCTTTATTGAGTCTGTTCATGAGAAGTAATGTAAGAAGCAACAGCTTTCACGCCCCCTAGCACCGGCTTAAGCGGTATTCTACTTCAAAGGCACCTATATTGGGCTCGTTGGTCTCAAAGGACCAGTAAAAATAACACTCTTGATTCGTAGGACGGGGAGATATTTTACAGCCGCCACACTGCACTAAACGAACGCTAGTGTGAATGTTAATAAATACTGATAAAGGTGATCCTTTGGGAGCAACAAACACAATTAAGAGAATAGGCAGCAGACACGGTTTTATTGAGTCAGTTCATGAGAAGTAATGTAAGAAGCAACATCTCTCACGCCCCCTAGCACCAGCTTAAGCGGTATTCTACTTCAAAGCCACCTGTATTGGGCTCGTTGGTCCCAAATAACACTATTAATTGGTAAACTTAACTTTTAAGCACGAGGTGTAAGAATATGGTTTAGTCAATGTATCAATGGTGGTATCGTCATTATACGTTTTGTACATAGTGTGCGGTTTGGTCTTACGCTTTATATGATTTTCGGCTAGTATTTCCGACTTAAAGAGGCACTACCTATATCTACGCGATTTTTAATGTAAAATATTAAATACTCAATATTACTGCATTTATATGTATGCAAAGCTATTTTATGAGTATTCTAAGAAGCAACAAGGTTCGTATTCCAGTTCTGTAAATTATTAATTATGATCAAAACAATATCTTGAATAAAATGCTGCCCAGCCGTTTATTCCTGCCGGAGAACTACGAGATTTTACGATTTTATCGGACATGCGCAATGCCATTCAGTTGAACAAAAACGAACTACTCGGGGCAGTTCCGATAGTAAACGAATCGATCGGAACTCGTCGCCAATCCGACGAGGCAGTTCCGATTGTAAACGAATAAGATCGGAAAATCTCCGTAATCGGCTTGTCTAAAACAATTACGAATACAATTTCAAAAATCCGATCTTTTCTATCCTGTTTTTCCCCAGCAAAACGCATATTACATGGGGTGAAATTATTGCCGTTTACCTTTTTCATAGTCCTCCTTACAATTAAGTAAAGTTTATATCAATTGGTGGACAAACATATATAGGTAGAGCCTCTTTAATTCAATAATGTTGTCGCTTCATGATTATTTTTTTATCCTTCCTACAGTTTCTAGAATGTTGTTGCATAACCCATGTTATTAAGCAAAATATGTTTTGCCATACAAACATGGTAATGGTAACTAGTAATTGGTATATAGTTTAACATACTGAAGTGGTACCAATATAGATTAGTTGCTGGTAATCAGTGGTACTATATATGGAAAAGTGTTCCAACGCCACTTTCGAGCTAGTTTCAATATTCTTTGCAGAAATTACAATGTTAGTAGGTATGTCGTATGAAACTCTAAGAAATGACATCCTCAAAAAATTTCTTTGGTGCCATCTCCATATCATTGGAACTAGCTTTCAGGCATTGGAGCTTCTGCACTTAAAAAATCATGTATTTCTCCTCCTGAACAACTGGATGCTGACAAAAAAGTTGAGAACAAAAATGTAGTGTTTCATCGGGCTAAAGTTCCAGGCGTCAAATTGGCCATCTTTCGAGAACAGTTTTGGACTGTATGCGAAGCTTATACATAACGGAACTTCATTAAATATTCTACTTACTTGACAATGCCATAAATATACATACAAGTAGGCAGAAGCAAAGTTTGCGACACCACAAACATAAAATAGTTGACAGTAGTGGCAAAAAGGTTACAGGGGTTTAACAATGTTCTAGAGAGCACCAAACATCACGCTTACTCTTTCCAATAATAGAAAACAGTGTAAATAAAGACCTCCCCTCCAGCGCCAGGCTATATCCTCTAACACTATTAATAGGAAATATAACCCAAATATGATCATGTGTATGTGAATAAAACGGAGATATTGTAAGTAATTGATTGTATTTTGTTATTCACTCGTGTTGGATACTAACAAAGCTAAATATGTTCAGGCAACTACTGTTCGTGATTGGAATATAAACAAACACGAGATAAAACATTTTAAGGATAGCCTAAATAAAGAGCCTGATATATACATTTTTTCTACATTTCTTATTTAGAAGTGTAAATGTATCTCTCACTGACATAATGTAATGTATTGAATGTATTGAAATTTGAATTAATTGCCAATTCGTGTTTCTCTGTTCGCTGTCCGAATCGCGAACTGACAACTGTCTGCCAGTTCGTAATTTAATTAATTACGAAATGTTACATTATTTTGTTACCCTGCCAATCGATACTTTGCAACAACATTTCTTTGTGCTTTTCTGTCTTTGAATTATTTCGTCTGCACGATCGACATATTGTCGACCATGATATTTCCGTTCGTATCGTGCTAACTATAATCAACTGTCAGTGCCAAGTTCTAGATCACCACTTCCCAAATCATTTATCAATTATACCAGCATGCGATCCGATAATAACTATTATGTGCCTCTTAATATAAAAAGGGTAACATTTCGTGACAAAACGTACTAATATGGTCCAAAGCGGAAAAAAGTACGGCTAATCGGTCAGTTATATCGACGCTGCGGTTTTACGTCCAATTATTTCTTAAGTAAGAAACGTAAATGTGTGAATTATTATTTAATTTCATTGATTTGTAACATAAAGAAGTGGAATTGCCTTCACTCGATCTTGTAACAATGCTTCATTACGTGGTCACGCCTTAATTCCATTAAGCGATTTGAAAGCTTATATTAACAGGGTTTTGTAACGGATATTTCGACAATAAAACACTTTTAAAAACATTGTTTACTGTAAAAATGCAATAACATTTTTAAAATTATCTATTAAATGTTTTAATTTTATAATATTCAAACTTTTAAGCCGAAATTAAGGTTTAGTTTCATACCCCAGCCAACCCCGTTTTCGCTTCTTGGAGAAGGGGTTGAATAGGGTATGAAAGTTAATACTCCGACCACGTAATGTTGCTGTCCTATCGTTTCATTCTTTTTCTTGTTCTACCGTCGACAGAAACGTTATGGTCAAATGTGACACCAGTTTCTTAAACTATAGATGCAGATGTAGAAGACCAAAGGAAGCAAGAAAGACCAAGGGTCTTTAGTAATAATAAGTTTTTTTTATCACAAAGATGACTATTTGTACAAATGAGTAACACTAGCAAAATAACACTATGAAAGTATTAGCCTATTTAAACGTTTGATAATAATTTATCAAAGTCTTATAATGCAATATTTATCGCTTTTATTCAAACTGAATATCTAAGCATTAAAAAGATACACTATTATCAAAGTTATTTCACTTACGGTACATTTCATATATGTCCGGTGTAAGGAAAGAAATCGACCCCAATAAAATAATGACCCCCGGTCATTTGGCTATGTTGTAAAATGACCCCCTTCTGTGAAGTGTTGACTCCATCCGTAGAATATTGACGCCTAAAAGGGGTCAATTTATGACAGTAAAATTGTAGTAGAATGACTTCTACGGTGAAGTCAATTTCTTACAGTAGAATAATAATAGAATGATCCCATGTTTTCTGTTTGGTATGTGTTTTTTACAGAGTTTTATTCACGAATTTGTGATTGATGGCCGATTGTTTTGTTTTAACGTGTGGATGCCGTTGTTGCCGAACAGAATGTATGCCGTGGGGAATGTGTCACCTGCACCCAAACTGAACTGTTGGGGGACGTCCTTCGGGATAAAATATTTACTTTTAAATGGTCCTTTCTAATGACTTTTTTGCACTTGTGTTGGCAAAAATTATCACATGTATTATAAAGTTTATATGGTGTATTATAAAGTTTATATGATACCTTTAAAGATACGTTAGGTTAAGGCTGCAGAACATTCCCACACAAATCGTTAACTTCCAATATTTCTTTAATGGTTTAACCTTACCTGTAGTTATTGCCTACTGACCGTTCCAAGTCGATAACCCTGTCTTCACCACCCTTTCTGTTGTATTTTGTCTTTTTCATTGTATAATTAATTAAATATTGCCTTTGTTTGTACGATGTCATTGCGTTTGGAAGCTGAGGTTGCTGTAGGACCATACATCTCATTTTTGTTTGATTTTGCAAAAGTATACATTTTGAAAAGCTCTCACCCTTAGCAATAAAACGAATTTAGATAGTTGTATTCAAAATGTGAATAGAAAAGTATTGACTCTAAATACCCGACCGGGTCCTGATTTGATCCACTGTCATACTATAGGTCTTATTGTTATTAAAGAACGAGACACTTTTACAACTATTATAAATTGTATATGTACAATTATTCCCAGGTTCTACATCTTGTTATTTTGGCGTCTAGAACTTAACTGAATATACCTGCAAGGAAGTCATTCTGCCTCGTTCTAATGTTAACCGTATGGTCCGCAATAGACATTAGGGTTATGAATACACCTGTATCACGGTGGCCTTATATGTTGTATATATCCATACTGATACACAACGGTTACGATAACTGACCCCCATATATAACTGAACAATTGTTGAAAACTGGCGTTAAACGAAAATATTTTCCCTTTTTAGAGAACAGTCCGGAAATGTTACACAAATCAGTCAGATTCTAGTTGCATAGATGAATCAAAATACCTTGGAAGCAAATATTTCGACGGGGAACATGCCGCTCAATACTCCCCTAGAAACAAATTTGAACAAAGCATATGGGAGATTTAGACATGGACGTATATGAAATGAACGATCAACTTAAAAATAATTATATTCAAAGTATATGTTGGGAGGACGAATTGAGCAAGAAAGTATCTCTAAATGTCATCAGAGCACACACAAATAGAAGGTTTTCCAGCGGGAGGCATGTCCCCCAACTCCCATATTTTACTAGTACCTGTGGTTCTCGAGGCACCAATCTTAGAACTTTAGCTACGCCCTGCTACATTCCAACGATAACGGGACACACTATGAACCTAAAAACTATTTCGATGAAAACAACAACAGGCTCTTATATAGAGGGGTACGGGGGATATGCGTTTGTTTTCTGTGACGCGATATGATGGAATTTGACGTATATCTAAGGTAATTTTTGATATAAAATTTATGATTTTGTATGTATGGCTCATACAATAATTTAACAAAAACAGCTCAAATCTCCTCCGCTCTTCAAATTAGGTCCATTTTTCGGCGTTAAGTTTTCATTTTTTCAAACCATCACGCGTACGTTCGCCTATGTACGCTCCTGGCGGCATCACCAAACACTCTTCAAACAGCTAGCTGAATAAGTGACGCTTAAAAGTTAGAAATGTGCCTGTATGTGTACATGTAGTGCATGTATGTGGTTATCTACGGAAGCGCAGAAAGGCATGTGTGAACAACTATTACATGCAGGTAATATTAGTGCGCACGAGATAATTTGCCACCTGTGGTAGTGATACCGCTTCTCAAAGAGTATCGATACGCCCTCCACATCTAGACGCTTTAAAACCTTCCAACTGAGTATTGATACCCCTCGATTGAGTATTGATACTGATACGCCTCCCCGTTTAGTACTAATACCCACTTCAACATTGAGTATCTATAATACCTCTCCATTAAGTATTGATACAAGTACCCCTCCACATTGACTATCGAAGGGGTATCAGTATTCGATGGAGAGATTTTATAGGTACTTACTGTGGACTGTGTGGAGGGGTTATCAATACTTAATGGGTACGGCATCAATACTCAATGTGGTGGTGTATTTATACTTAATGGGGAGGGTTATAAAAACTCAATAGCATGGGAGTATCAATAATCAATAGGGGTGGGTATCAACACTCAATGGGGAGGGGTTATCAAGAATCAATGGGGAGAGAGTATCGATACTCATCGATACTGAATGTGGAATTAGTATCAATACTCAATAGCGAGGGCGTATCAATACTCAATGGGGAGGGTGTATCAAAACTCAGCCGGGAGGGTTATCAATTATCTCAAGAGAGGTATCCATACTTAGTGAGGAGGTTTTATTAGTACTCAATCGGGAGGAGATATCATTACTCAGTGAGGAATGAGTATCAATACTCAATCGGGAAGGTTTATCAAAACTCAATCGGGAAGGAATATCAATACTTATTCGAGAGGGGTATCCATACTCATTTATAAGGGTGTATTAATACTCAAACGGGAGGGGATATCAATAATCAGTGTGAAGAGAGTATCAATACTCAATAACGTAGGGTACTAGTATCAATACTCAATGGTGAGGAGGTATGAATACTCAATGGGGAGAGGGTATCATTACCACAGATGGCGTTCAGGTCACCGATTGGCTAATTAAATCGTGGTCAAGATTCGCTATTTCGTGCACACGATTTATTTTTTCGTGCGTACGAATTATTTCGTGCACACGAATTATTATCCCGTTCGTACGAATTATTGTTACGTTCCTACGATTTAACGCTCTCAAAATAAATAATTCAAAGGAAAATCGTTAAAATTATTTTACCAGTTAAAGTGTTTCAAATCTCGGTCATTTATTATTACAAAACTAGTCTTCTTATCCTCATCAACAAACGCACAAGTATTGAATTCCTAATAAGATCATAAATATAACGAAGAGATGTTGTCCTATCCATTTTAATATGACTTTTCATATATATATATATATATATATAAGATTTTCTTTTAACAATACATATGAGAATACTAGAAGAACATTGTATTCCGTTTCTTCCAAAAGAAATATCCATTATTTGCTATTCATTTATAAGGTTCCAAGTGATCCTCAATGGCATAATTACGCCAAATATTAATAAAGTATCAAGTGAAAAGATTTCCAGTTAGGTTAGTATTGGTAATAGAAGCCACAGTTAAGATAACTGACCGAAAATGATTGAAAAGTGTTTGATAAATGGCGTTAAAACCAAACACAACAAGAAATTTGATGAATTGATATCCCCCGACGAAGTGTTAATTGTCTTCTGGGAAGAATCATGGACGGAAATTGAATACAGAAATACAGACGAACAAATAAAAAAGCTCAGGTGTTATGTTCTGAATGTCGTCTTGATGACCTGAGTATATTTGCCGATTTATTTCAAATTCCCTCCATGCGTGTGAGAGTTATGCAGCGGGCACGGAAAGTATAACGGACGGATGAATGCCCGGAACGGATGGACAACGCCAAAGCTGTATCCTTATTCGCTGGAGATAAGTTACTAAAATAATAAAGGTAAACAAAACATTTATGAGGAGGAAGACGGGGCCTGGGGTCTCCATGCATTTCTTGATGGGTTGAGTACTTGTTATGGCGAGAGAACACAAAATACCTTATTAAAAGCACATATAAAAAGTATATGACCGTATGACCTTGAACTTGAAGATACAGAGCCAGGTGTTGGGTTCTGCACGTCGTCGCGATGAGATGGGTATTCATGCCAATTTATTTAAAAATCCCATTGTTATATAGTCTCGGTATGACTGATCATGAACGGTAGTACAATATGCTTGCTACCGTTCGCGCCTCCTAGTGGAGCAGAACTCAATATTCATAAAATCAATAGTACAGAATGTTAACCATCCCGAAGATGGCATACATAAGGTGGACATGCCATATTTACTGCCATTATTCCATGTACGGCGGCTTATGGTCCCAGTATCTATTCTAACAATTCTATGCCCCGAAGAGAGAAATAAACAAAGTGGAATTTAATTCGGAGCAGCGGTTACGAAGCCTCCGCATCACAAGTAACAGTCAAAAGACTAAATTAAAAAGCAGACAACAGATCCTATGGGTGGTAAAACAATACACAGAGCCTTTATCGGCAGGAGTAGTGGAACCACCGAATCGAAATTTAAGTAAGAAAACAAAAACATTTGAAAATGTACCACCGTATCTAAATTAATATAAGTATCGGGATCAGCGATAATACAAGTCCTGGGCACTAATGCATAAAGCAACTCAAGTAGGAAATATTACTTAAATCCAAATGTAAGATTGTTTGCATATATTTAAATATCCCTATTAACCTCTCAGCGACACTACAGAGCATATATTTTAAGAAAAAGATATTAGCTGTGGGTTTTTAAAAGCTAAAGACGGTGTCCTTAAATGACAAAGGTGTTAAAATAAACTGATAAATGTTGACTTAAAAAAAAGTTAAAATATTGCTAAGAAGCTTTATGGATACGGACACAGGACATCAAATCAGGACAGTAAGATAACACCATGTGACATCTGTCTCCCTGACAAGGCACACAGTGGATCAAATTATAAGGGCATAACACATTTTTGAAGATAAACAAATAAGAAACGTTTACCACAGACAGATTACATGTAATGCTATAATGTATATACAATAGTCAAACCTAATGAAATGCTATTAATTTATTCTACTTTAGTTTAAACACGAGTTTGAAAACATTTGTGTAGCCTAGTTTTGTGTAATATTTTAAACATTTTTAACGCATTAAATTACAGGTGTTTTGAAGGAATGGATGCAATATAGTTGGTCTTTGTTGTTTTACGTTAACTCGGTAAAATACCCCCTATTGTGTGACGTTCAGTCCATCTTCAGTCTTTCACTGTTCTTAACATGTCAAATATAACCAACCTTACCTCCTGTCTCGTCGTACCCTTAATGATGTATTCTCTTGTTGTTAAGGCCAAACGAGCCATTGGATACATTCTTTGTGGCTCATAAGTTGTTTTATATTCATTTATATATGATCATCTCTGTGTTTACGTATATCGCTTATAACTATTGCCAATGATATTAGAGCATACTCCTTTATTTATTCTCACGTTGTATTAGATGTAATGATTATAGGGCCACAACCGCCTTTTTTTGCGCCAATACCTTTCCAAAACTAGAGTCTACCCTTTTATGTTTGTGATGCCCAACTCTTCACTTTTAAATGTATAATTATATATTCTACCTATGTGTTGCGTTTAAAATTCGTGTTTTTGAATTGTTGCACCAGTTCTCCTCTGCCCTTTACGCGTTTATTGTTTTGCGCTAGACCTATCTACAGTTTTCCGTTGCCATTTCCTCGAATAATGAAAAGCGTTGAACTCATATACATTATCCACTACCCAATAACTGTCAACTGAATTGGGTTTTATAGTCGCACCAACAGCTGAGGTCATAAGGCGACTTTTCCAGCTTTGATTGGTGGAGGAAGACATCGGGTGCCCCTCCGGGTAATTTTGGCGCAGGGCGGGCACCTGGGTAGAAACACCGCCGTTTCACAAGCCAGCTGGATAGCTCCTCACATAAAGATTCCTAGGCCCATTAGGGATCGAACCCTCAGCGGTGAGGGTCAACCAATTGCCATATTTTACAAACCCACACTTCTATCCATCATAATTTTTTTTTTTTTGTTTATACCGGGTAGTCATATTTTACAAACCCACAATTCTATCCACCATTTTGTATCTTTATTTTTTATTTTTTATTAATCCAACTGACTTAAAGCCATAATAAAGTATAAGACGAGTCCTGTTTCCGTAAGCGTTGCAACATCTGTTCCTTCAGCCACAACTTGCCTTCCACCGTTAACCGTATCGCTTGCAGATTCCGACTACGACTCGCACATGTACTGCATCTTCTGTAACAATATGTAGCCAATCCACCCTCTCAGACGTCAGTTGCTTAACGATCTTTTCAGGAACTCTGGAGATACCACCAGCTCCTGCTGTCCGTATCTATTTTACTGGTAGCTTCATCCAGTTTCTGCGTCCTGAGTCGTCATCGGCCACCTGGACTGCTTTACGGCTATTATTGCTCTGTGACTGTAGTTTAGGCATACTGTATTTCTGTAATAAATTGCTAAAAAATGAACACCTTGCACACTACATTAAATAAAACTTTTTATTTTCATATGCATTCATCAACTATTTGAACACTGTCATATTTATTCCAGTGTTCAATCCTCGCCTTGGCCATGCAATTTATCCTTGAGCAAGGGACTTAATCACTTGTTCTACCCAGGAAGCTAATTTAAGTTGCAAAAACAGGTTTCCCAATCGATGTAAATTAATAATTTAAAGTAAAGTTAACAAAGAAAGAATTCTTCTTCTTCTTTTTATATGCACAAATGCACCCCTGGCACGCCTCCGCAGCTCCCGACAAGCCAATGACCCCACCAGCATATCTGTCCGTAATATATACAAGGAGACTAGCAGACGCCTCATTAGAATGTTTCACTGCGCATTTCCTCTAATCAGTATGAAGCAGTCTAACACCTGCTCCGTCCGTGTTCGGTTCATGCCTGCATCATTCAGACAGTGTTGTAATTATAAACTGATCTTCAAATGACCTTCACCTAAATTATTCGGTCAACACTTGTTGATCTATTAATGAATATAAGCACTAAAAGGGTATTGATAAATAAACGATATACTCCCTTCTACAAAGATGATGCTTTATTTTCTTGATGATATACATCCAGCTCAGCCTTCAACTCCTCTCCAGTTCACGACAACTGCAATCATTTTTCATGCAGCGTTGAAATCTGATGATGCCTTGACTTAAATATTAAGGCAATCATGATTAATAACATCCTATGAATTGAACAAACTAAACGAGTGTTGAAATTCGACAATCGACAAATATTTTAATTGAACCTGTCATAGACCTACAATGTAGGCTAAATTGAAGATTTATATCCATGAACCTGTCTCTACATTAATCCTACAACATCGGTCATACATTCATTACCAATTTACATAAAATAACAACAAAGGTATACACTTTCAGGGGGCGTGAGAGGTGTTGCTTCTTTCATTACTTCTCATGAACAGACTCAATAAAACCGCGTCTGCTGCTTTATTCTCTTAATTGCGTTTGTTGCTCACAAAGGATCACCTTTATCGGTATTTACTAACATTCACACTAGCGTTTGTTTAGTGCAGTATGACGGCTGTAAAAAGTCTCCCCGTGCTTCGAATCAGTAGTATTATTTTTACTGGTCCTTTGGGACCAACGAGCCGAATATAGGTGGCTTTGAAGTAGAATACCGCTTAAGCCGGTGCTAGGGGGCGTGATAGGTGTTGCTTCTTTCATTACCTCTCGTGAACAGACTCAATAAAACCGAGTCTGCTGCTTTTTTCTCTTAATTGTGTTCGTTGCTCACAAAGGATCACCGTTATCAGTATTTTGTTCAATATGTAAATAATCATTTTTTATAAATGATCGAGATACATGCTATGCTTTTGATTTTAATCTTCCGTATTCATATACAACCATCTGCCTACTCGACGCCATTGATAAAGGCTGAATATACGGTGTGGGGTACAAAGTACTAAATCATAAAACTAACAAAAAACAGGAGGGCCACACTCTTTGTAGTCAGGGTGACCACAAACTCATGTAAATTAACACCCGCACTACAATAAAAGGATTTATGTCGATAAACGACAAATCCCATTATTGCAGATGGGCTATAAAAGAAATCAATAATAAAAATAGTTTAAATTTATTGGAATAAACTGGCCATGGCTTCAGCATAATATAACAAGAAACATAATGTGCATATTAAATGTGCAGTCACGATACTCATATAACAATTTTGAAAAATGGTCATAGCTCAGACCAAGTTTAGAAGTGAATGAAAACTGTACTCAGTGAACCCTGGGTTCAGATGTTCACCAAGCCAGATTGGCCATGGCTTCAGCATAATATAACAAAGAAACATAATGTGCATATTAAATGTGCAGTCACGATACTTACAACAATTTTGAAAAATGATCATAGCTCAGACCAAGTTTAGAAGTGAATGAAAACTGTACTCAGTGAACCCTGGGTTCAGACGTTCACCAAGCCAGATATTTAAAATTTAGTTGCTTTCCTTCAAATGTTCTCGTAAAATAATTACTACATACTGCTGTGACCGCGACATACTGCCAAAAATTGCTGTATATACAGCGCTGAAGCCACGACGGTAGGAACGCGATTCTTAAAGACATCAACCCGTCCGCATAAGCCCAACACCACCATTTCTAGTATAGTGTACCTGAAATATATATAAACAAACCAAGCAAAGCAGATTGAGCAAAATATATAGTCATTAAAATGGGGGTATGGGTGGGTGGGTATTTTTTATAAATGACCGAGATACATGCTATACTTTTGATTTTAATCTCCCGTATTAATATACAACCATCTGCCTACCCGACGCCATTGATAAAGGCTGAATATACGGTGTAGGGTATCAATTAATAAATCGTAAAACTAACAAAAAACAGGAGGGCCACACTCTGTGTAGTCAGGGTGACCACAAACTCATGTAAATTAACACCCGCACTACAATAAAAGGATTTATGTCGATAAACGACAAATCCCATTATTGCAGATGGGCTATAAAAGAAATCAATAATAAAAATAGTTTAAATTTATTGGAATAAACTGGCCATGGCTTCAGCATAATATAACAAGAAACATAATGTGCATATCAAATGTGCAGTCACGATACATATATAACAATTTTGAAAAATGGTCGTAGCTCAGACCAAGTTTTGAAGTGAATGAAAACTGTACTCAGTGAACCTTGGGTTTAGATGTTCACCAAGCCAGATTGGCCATGGCTTCAGCATAATATAACAAAGAAACATAATGTGCATATTAAATGTGCAGTCACGATACTTATAACACATTTGAAAAATGGTCATAGCTCAGACCCAGTTTTGAAGTGAATAAAAACTGCACTCAGTGAACCCTGGGTTCAGATGTTCTTCAAGCCAGATATTTAAAATTTAGTTGCTTTCCTTTAAATGTTCTCGTAAAATAATTACTACACACTGCTGTGACCGCGACATACTGCCACATGCCACTAGTGGGGACATGGGCACTGCTAGAGATTAAATGAGGTGAATAATAAATCCTCAAATGGAGGTATGGCTGACGCACTTCACAATCGAAGAGATTTGTCTCTCCAACAACAAAAACATTCAACAAATGACCCAAATATGGTCAACACAAATCATCAAATGACCAAAATATGGTCAGCTATTACATTATCTGTAACCCAAATACGGATTTTAATACATTCATCAAATGCCAAATCATCAAATGACCCAAATATGGTCAGCTATTACATTATCAGGAACACAAATGCGGATTTTTACCACAAAAACATAAAATGGCTTTTAACCCAAAATGATTAAACACAATATTGCCATTATCATTCAAATAGTACCACAGCTGGGATAAAATTGGTCAGCTATATAATAACATTAACTGAAATATGTTTTTTTTTTACATAGAACCCCAGCTGGGATTATGATTATGATTTTATCTTTACGAAGGATAAGCAGATAGACCGAAAAAAGAGGTTATATATGCCAAAAACATGACTACACAACCGATTTTGTAATTATTTAAATACTGCCATAGACCAGTTTCCAAAACTAAAGGCGACATTCTTCTAAACAACAATATTGTAATCGTTGTGTCACTCGATCTATGCAGAAACAAAGTGTTGCATGCGTGTGACAAATGTACCCAATCACAAACTGAACCCGAATAAGAAAGGAAATATCCTTATCAGTTCTGCTTAACCTGGATGCTTGGTAGCCCACCGGAAGAAAGTTCAATGGGATTTGAAACATGAAATATGCAGCCCAACCAAAGTTGATATTACCTGCAGAGAAAGTAAAACAGGTCCCAGTAAATGAACTAAACTGAATCAAGTAAATAAAAGTAACTATTAATGCATATCATCTTATATCGTCTTGATTGGATTTCACACTCTTATGAAGTGATGTTTTGATGCACCAGATATTGCATCATAATAAATGAAATGAAATATTATAAGACATATAGAATATAAAGATAAGATTTGGTGGACGTTTCAAGAGTTACCTTTCATATTTCGTCTCAAAAACACAAATTACCTGTTAGTAGTTCCTAAGCTTCTCAAATTAGCATCAAGAATATGGACTTTCATGTTTTTAGACTTAAACTTCTAGTCATGATCAATAGGACGGTCAACGGTTACAATCGGTTAGATAATATGATGCATACATAACATGTGCCTGTTAAGACCTTGAACTCAGAACAATTTCTGAGTATGTATTCTTTCGTAAGACAATGTTATGTCATTTCCAACAGCATAAATACCACATTTAAGCGATATTTGCGTTTGTGTGTAATATGCTCTCATGCATCTCAAGTGTATTTCCTAACTGTTGTCTCCTGGATAATCATGTTTGATTTCTATTTTAACATTAGGACTCATAAACGATCATCATAATCGGATGCCTAAGTAACTGATGATCAGTTGCAGTCAATTAATAGGTACATGACTAGTTAACGGCCACAAGTGACACGCGAGACACATGTATACATTCTGCCGATGCCCTTTATATAATTATTTGACCCATCAAAAAAACGTTGTTTCTTTCATTAGCTGCCCGTGACAATTGTAAAACGCTAGACGGAATTACCTGTTTCTGCTGCCATGTCTTCGTCAAGAAACATAATTTTACTCATCAATTGTGTGACGATAGACACATCTACACTACTCCACTGCCAGTTCCCCGCCAAACGATTGATGCTAGAGATAAATACAGTTCTCTACTACAATTTTATTACATAACATGCGGTGTGGGAGTGTAATAACAGCATTCAATATATTTGATATTCCACTAGTGGGATAACGTAACGTTAATGACGTCATGGACGTTTTCTGACGTAATGTGACCTTATAAGTTATGTGATAAATAGAATCTAACATTTCTTCTCTGAATTTATTACTCGTTAGTAATAAAATGATATAATGCTCGGCAAGAGCATAGCATTATATCTTTTTGCCAACTCGTTTAAAAATTCAATAATGAATGATCCTCTATATGTTGTCAACAGTGTGGCGTAAGACTTTCATACTTATCAACCTTCGCTCGCTGAAATTGTCTCGCATTCATGCTCATCAGTTGTTAGGAATACAATAAATCACCATCAGTCCTAATAAACCTGGTCATTTTGATTAGGCCTAGTTTAGCCAGATTTACACACTTTTGTTAACCTTAAAGCTACAGAGTCCCTATATCAATCGATTTCTTCTTTGTAGGTGTGTCTTTATTTGTAACTTCATATTCACCAGCTCATGTCGAAATCGGGTATTTAAGCGAGCAAATATGGAGTAGGAAATCATTTACTGTATATACATCGACCAGGGCACATCGTACCTATACACAGGTAACAGTAATTTTTACAGAAAAAAAAGAGTTAGCTTCTTTCGAGGCTCGAACACACGACCTTCTGATTTCAAGTCCGGTGCTCTATCCACTGAACTACAACGCTACTTGAAAAAATAGTATACTAACTATCATTTATTATGAGGCAAAATAACTTAACATATTTGAACGCATCTAAAGATGGATCACTAAATATGTAGTTCATATTGTCGCAAGTGTAAATTAACATTGCCTGGTGTAATACTGTATGTTATCAATATGAAACTAATAATCAAATCAAAGAAATCTCGAATTGTTATTTAGCGCTTGATGAGTTTGTATGTGCGCGCTTGTTATTACGTAATGCCTATTTAGTGTTAAAACTGCTACAACATACCAATAAATTGCGTCAAAGTCATATAATTCAATGTAGTTTTTGTATACTGATTATAAAAAGAGGAACATGACGTGCATTCCATTTATTGATAAAGTTGGACACACCAGTGCGAATGCGCTTTTCAAACATGTAGCTTCCTCGAGCTCATACTAATTATACTACCGAACCAGATATCATGAGTTTGTTGATTTAATTTTCTTTTGAATAACTGTACTATAATTTAGCGCTGACATTTTGTGTGAACTGATTTTATATGCTTAATAACTCGGCCATGGTCATAAGGCGGTCACAGTTGTCATTTAAATTGGAGGGACATGATGTGGCGTTCTAAGATGGCTATTTTTAGGGACAAATGCTCCTTGATACAAGGTTAATGTTATTTAATTAAAGTTCATAGATACCTCATCTGTTTTAATTATGGTTCAAGGAAGTTTCAGTCATTATTTTGTTGACGAGTCTGCCATTTTTAAGGCCACGTCATATTTACGTGCATGGATAAAATGTGTATAAATATACAGACAAGAACATTGTCGAGGAGAGCCTCGTCTGCTGAAGTTGTATAATGGAGAGCCATGTCTGGTCGATTAAAACGTGTTGTCATTTGCACCAGTGAGTTTGTCAATTCATAATCCCACAACGACGCATAGGTGCTGTTTTGGTGCCGTGACCAGGATTTCAACCCTAGGAATTGTCGCGCACACAACAAGAAGTACAAGGTTAGTAGTTTTACTTGCATATTTTAACTTCGTTGAAAATATTGGCAAAATTCAAGGTTTCAAAATCTAAACATGGCAGAGCAAAATATTGGTCAAATTTTTATGGTGGTAGCACAACAGATGGCAAGTTTAACAGATAAAATTGAGACTCACGCGGCGGCTGTACATGTACATATGGGTGCACAGACAGAGGCTCTCGGGGAACAGGGTGTTTTTTATGCAATTAAAATGTTTGATGGCTCTTCCGCAAACGAGTATAAGGATTACATTAAGAGCATAGATAAGTATGCTTTCTGGCATACTTATGATGATCAAAAAAAGAAGCTGCTAGCTTATCAAACTAGTAAAGGCCCTGTAGGTGAATACATAAAGAGATCTTTAGAAGAAAGGCATGATTTGACATGGGATCTATTAAAAATAGAACTTGCCGCCCGATTCTCTGACGTAACTGACACGTCACATGCATTTTCTGTACTGAGCAAAACTAAGCAAAAACCAGGGGAAAGTGTTCAGCTGTATTATGAACGAATGTTAAACCTCGCTGATGAGGCATACTTAGAGAGAGGGCAGGGTAACGAACAAGTAGTGCAAAAACAATTAATCGAGTTCTTTACGGATGGGGTGACCCAAGATTCTATTAGGTATACGCTTATGAGGGAAAGGCCTAGAACATTTAATGAAGCTGTCAGAATAGACATTGAGGAACAAAATATCAGAAAACGCTTTGATTTAAGGACTGGGGCTAGAGAAAGGAATGACTTTCCTAAGTTTAATGGAAGGTCGAATGATCAGCACGAACCAATGCAAGTCGACCACACGAGACCGAAAAGACCATGTTTTAAATGTGGCAGCACAAAGTATATATCTAGGTTTTGTCCTAACCAGAGACCGGCTAATGTAAACGCTGTATCGCAGCACTTTAGGGGGCAAGGTCAAATAGTATGTTGGGAATGCGGCCAGCAGGGTCACATCAGACGTTATTGCCCAGAACTAGACGGTAGGGACAGTAGGGACAGGGGACCTATTAACCGGGGAAATACAATGAACAATATGCAGAGAAACTAAAGTGCTCGAGCCATGTAGAGGCCAATGGCTCGAGAAATAGGGGTTATAAGATTTTTTTTAAATTTCTTTGGCGGGGAACGCAAATTCTTGCAGTATTAATATGGGGAAAGCAAAATTAAGGTGCCTCTTAGACTCAGAAGCTATGTGTATCTTGATGCATGAAAGGATTTATAAGACGTTAAAAAAATTAAACCAAAATTAGAAAATAAACAAGAATTAGCTTGAAATTTGAGATGAAAGGCGAAAAATTAGAACATCCGTTTTATATTGTATCAGACATGAACATAAATGTTATCTTAGGGCATGATTTTCTCGTAGATAATGGCGTCCGTATGTACTTTGATCTGGGGTGTTTACGCATAGGCATATCAATGATTCCGTTTGTACCGATATCCACATTTCATCTGTCGTTAGATTTGTATCCACGGTCATTCTTAAACCAAACTCCTTGACCCTGAGTAGTGGTAAGATTAAAGGGACTTCTTGTTTACCTCTTGGTGGGAGTTATGTACTGTCAAGTAGTGATACAGGTTACATGAGTAAATGGCTAGACCTTGAAGTAGTTGATTCAGTCATTCAGTTAAAAAACGGTCTAGAAATTTCCCAATGATGATTACAAATCAGAGTGGTAGAACGATTAAATTGCTTAAGGGTACAACCATAGCCCGCTTAGAACAAAGTAATGTAGAAAGTGTGAATGGTTATCGCAAAAATGCAGGCCACTACGCGCAGTCGAAGGTCAGAAGTTTCAGCGAAGTACTTCCCTTAATAAACGCGCCCCCAGAAATCAAGCAAATGATAGGTGAACTAGTATATAGGAATCTAGATGCAGTAGCCTTTAGCGAGCTAGATCTAGAAGAAACAGACATTTTGGAAATGCGAATTGACACCGGGGACAGCCCACCGGTGAAGTTGAGACCTTATAGAAACCCTTTGAATGATCTACAGGTTATTGATGCAGCGGTTGACCAGCTGTTAGCCGCCGGCATTATCAGACGGTCTCGTAGCCCGTATTCAGCGCTAGTGGTAATTGTCGCAAAAAAGGACAGTACCAAACGACTGTGTTTGGACTTCCGCCGGTTGAACAGCGTAACAAAAATCTATTCATTTCCTCTCCCATTGATCGACTCCGTTTTATAGAAATTAGGCAACTGTCAAGTGTTTAGTTCAATCGATTTGTTTGCTGGGTTCTTTTGTATCGGTATCCTGCCTGAAGTTAAGGAAAAGACACATTTGCCTGTCACAGGGGTCTCTTTGAGTACAATCGAATGCCTTTTGGGCTACGTTATAGCCCGAGTTACTTTTGCGAGACGATGTCGGTTGCATTACAAGGGTTAGAACATTTTGCTTTACCGTATGTCGACGATGTTATAGTGTTTTTTAAATCAATAGAAGAACACTTATCTCACTTGCAACAGGTGTTCGATAGAATGAAAAAGCACAAGTTAAAGATGAAACTGAGCAAATGTCAGTTTATGAAACCAGAAACAAACCATTTAGGGTTCATAATAAGTAAAGATGGGGTAAAGCCAGACAGAAAAAAGGTCGAATCAATTAGGGGGTTAGCTCCGCCTAGGACTGTTGAAGGTGTCAGAGGGTTCTGTGCGATGGTGGGTTATTATCGCTGGTTTATCCCAAACATTAGTACAATCGCCGAACCCTTGTTTAAACTCACGAAAAAGAATGCTCGTTTTAAGTGGGACGAGTCAAGTCAGAAAGCTTTTGACTTTCTTAAGGAAAGCTTAACCGTAGTTCCTTTATTAGTATACCCAGACATGAATAAGAAATACCTGCTCTACACGGACTCGTCCGAGGGATGCATTGGGTCAGTATTGTATCAGGAGGACGCAGATGAAGATCGGGTGGTTGTTGAAAAAACAATTTACTTCCTCTCCCATAAATTATCCCCAAGCCCGCTGGCCAATCATTGAAAAAGAAATATATAGTATAGTGTATAGCTTACAGAAGTTCGAGCACTACTTAAGAGGCAGTAGAATACAGATTTTCTCAGATCACTGCCCTATACAGTATGTGTTAGATAAACAACCCTTTAACAATCGAAAACTATCAATGTGGGCGCTAACAATTCAGTCATATGACTGTGAAATTACTTCATTAAAGGCAAGGATAATGTTATAAGTCACTTATTAAGTAGAGTACCCGAGGGAAGTGTACAAGATAATACGGGGGCCGATTCTGAAATCGATGTTAGTGACAGGGCGTATTGTGTAAACATGATAAATACCTCGCAAATTGACCCCCTTAAGTACACTCATTCTGAATTGCCGATATTTGAGGATATTGGAACACCGACCTTCTTAGATCTTGATATGAAAGAGGAGCAAGAAAAGGACGAAGCGATAATGTCCATTAAGTCCCAATTACATGACGGGAAGGCCAATAAAACTACGTCACGGAGTTTCGTAGTTCTAGATGAGATACTGTATTACATATATCAGGTAGACGATGGCCCAGTTGTAAGG
Organism: Cyrtodaria siliqua; assembly: GCA_037043455.1. Classification (NCBI taxonomy): domain Eukaryota; kingdom Metazoa; phylum Mollusca; class Bivalvia; order Adapedonta; family Hiatellidae; genus Cyrtodaria; species Cyrtodaria siliqua. Next base: position 139,948 of record JAWPHD010001803.1, on the reverse strand, counting down.
TTATATGTCCCAGAACATTTGTCAAACGAGGTCTTGAAGAGTTACCATAACCTTGCCCATTTAGGGATTGACAAGACAGTCGATACTATAAAAAAAAGTACTATTTTCCCAACCTTTACAAGCGTGTCCACACATTTATAAATGAGTGTGTCACATGCCAACAGCGGAATCTTACCGCTATAAGACCACCAATGGGGGAGACAGAGATAAATCCTTACCCCTTCTCAAAGATTTCTGGGGACATTTGTGGACCCCTTCCAACTTCGTTAGCAGGAAATAAATACATTTTACTGTCATTTGTTGTTACTCAGGGTACCTTGAAGCCTACGCACTTCCTGATAAAACAGGTGCATCGATACTGCAAGTGCTCCTTGATGAGATATTTCCTAGGCATTCCATGCCGCTAGTCTATTAAAGCGATAATGGCCGAGAAAATGTCGAAAGAAAAGTAGTCGACACACTCACAAAACTTAATGTTAAATGCATTACAACTTCATTCTACAAGCCTCAAGCTAATGGGTTAGTCGAAGCCCCGCACGCTGGGCTCATTAACATAATTTCCAAGAGAATAAAGAACGACCCGACCACTTGGGATGTATATTTGAACCAATCCCTAGCAGGATACCGTATGGCCGTAAATGAGTCGACAAAAAATGCCCCATTCAACCTCCTATACGGGCGTGACCCAACTCTCCCCATAGATGTTGTTTTAAAACCAATACGAAAGTACCTGGCACAGACGCCCACGAAATCGCTTTACAAGAACAACATAAGGCATTTACAAGAGTTTATCATAGAATGAAAAAATTATAAAGGAAAAGGGCCGAGAAAGCAGACAAGTCGAGTAAGAATATCGAGCTCAAGGTTGGGGACGCAGTTTACCTAAAAAACCACATAAGAAAGAGTAAATTAGACTCAAGATGGTTACCTTTTTGGCGAATAATATAAGAAAAGTCACCCCTAACTTACGTCATAACAAGCCAGCTCGATGGTAAAACCAGAGAGACGCATGCAAGGCTAGCAAATCTTGAGAATTGGGACATCCCACTCAACGAAAGGGGGCGACCGCTACGCCAGGCCGCTTACGCAGCCTCGCCTGAAAGTAGTGACATGGACGGGGAAACTAGTGATTCGGAGGGTGAACCCATAGCTAATTTGACCAGGAAGTATCGAAGAGACAGATCGGACTCATCGGGGGAAAGTGATGTCCCTTTAATGAAGTGAGCGCGACGCATAAAACCCCGAAATAATAGGTTAAAACCAGAAGTAATTCAGAATCAGAAACTGACGCGCAGTCAGTTAAATCTGGGAATTCAATTAATTATGAAATGACTGATTAATTAAGGATGGCTAGTGGTCATCAATCTGGTGGTGAGGATGAATTCGTGTATGTGTCCAATTATTGGGGGGTGGGGTGGTGGGGGGGGGGGTGGGGTGGGGGAGAAAATGGAAATAGACCACATAGTTAAAGAGGGGAGTACTAAAGAGGCAGCAAATTGCTGTAATTCAACCTCGAACAAACAGAGTTCCAAAATTAACAGCCTTTTACTGGCAATCTCTGCAGTTTTAGATTAAATGAGTAATTTGTGGGGCATCATATCGTGGAGAAATAATGGAAAATAATAGTGATAGATAATTCCCCTATAATTTCAGTAATAACTGTATTTGCTGCTACGTTTCATATAGTCTCCCAGACAGGTCAAATAAAGGTTATGCATGTATCTTCAGTAAAATGATACCATTATCTATACAAGGTGAGAATATGGGTCGTTGAATAAGTATCTATTGTTCTTGTATTGCAGGGACACAATGTTACATTCTGCATTACTCATCTTCTACCTGGCAAGTTATCCAAGCTATTCTACAGCGGTAGTTGTAGAGAATGTTTTTTTTAATAAGGTATCAGAATTTTCCATGTCAAATTCAAGGTGGTTACTTACCTTTGTCATATCAATCAAGGAATATGAAGATTTTCTTGACGAATTGTCAAAAGATATTGATAGGGCGTCCGGTTTATCAGACACTATTTTAAGTTTATATTCACCCAAGAACGAGGTTAGTTCGGACTCAAAGGGGGGAGGGCCTAGACAAATTTGGGGATATCTCAGAGAACTTTACAGACCCTTTCAAACGTAAGTACAGTTCAGAATTTGCGCAAAATGTCGAGATTTTTCAGAGTTTACGGCATGAGATAGACTTAACGCGAGATATTCATAACGATCTAGTGGCAACTTTCGCTGACTATAAAATGTTACAGACTTCAAAACTGAAACAAAGGCAAAAGCGCGCAATATTTGGGTTTCTAAGCCCAATATTTACAGAAGGTTTTGGGCTGTTAGACGCTGCTAGTCTAGACAGTGTAAAGAGAAATGTAAAAAAGCTATCGAACAATCAAAAGGTAATACAGCATACCCTTCAAGACAGTATAAGCGTTCTGAATGCCTCTGGATTCGCCATTAGGCAGAATAGACAGGCAATTAACGGAATCATTAAATCACTATCAACTTTGAGTAAGGAATTTACACAAACGCGGGGCGACCTTAATCATCGGAAGGTCAATAATAATGAGAACTTCTCAAAACCGAACCTAATTTTGGACGAGATAAAATCAATGATACAAAACTGTGTTTCTTTTTATATGCAACTCGAAATTAAACTTAATATCCTTACAATGCAGAGATTAAGTGCTAACATAGTTCCAGCGAGTCAGTTACAGAAAGCTCTTTTAGAGTTATCAACTTATCTACCCGCAACGTTAGAACTCCCCAAAGACCCGAAGACTCAATTATTTGATAATTATACTTTTTTAAAGTGTGATACGTTTTTAGAAGATGGACAAATAATTATAGTGACGAAATCAGGCTGACAGAACACACTAGATTATTTGAGTTGTATTCTCGAATTCCCTTTTTCTACCATTAACTGACAACAAAGAAGGTCAAGATAAAAATATTGTCGCATACTACAATTTCAAGCAATTAACCGAAAAAGAACGCTGTACTTTCTATTATCAGAAAGTGAAGCAGAATTCTGTAGAGATCCCCTATTAAATTCCCGTAATATGCGACGTGGAATTCTGAATGTATATCAGTCAAGTGATTGCATTGTTAACCTTTTCGTACGAAATAAGGAACGCTCAGGCAAGCACTGTGAATTATATTTAACCCATATGGACCTCCCTAAGGCTATTTATGTAGCTGAGAACAGTTATTTTGTTATGACGATAGGAGAATTGATATTCCTTGTTAACTGTAAAGACACAAATAGTCAATCGACCGAATTAACTATAACCCCTCCTTACGGGATAATTGATGTAAAACCATCATGCATCGCGAGTTCAGAATGGATGACCCTGATCGGGACATTCGAAAATTATAGCAATTATACAATAACTCCAACAATGAGATTTCTGAGAGACCTAGATTTCACGGAAATGATTGTTCAGATAAGTATTGTATCAGGGTTAATTAATAATACATTATCACTACCGAAAAGCCTTCATGATTTAAAGAGTTTCCTTTGTCTACCTTGAAAGAACGTCTGTCGAGTCTCAGTTCTATAGAAAGTATGCCAGATGTTAATGCATTTCAAGTTTGGGGAACAATTGTGATAATTTGGGGTCAATCATATTTTTGGCAATAAGTGGGTGTTGCGTGAAAAAGCTTGTAACTACTAGACCGAGACTTCCCAAAGAAGTGGAGGAACCGGCGCAGCCAGAAGGCAAGGTTCGTGTTAGAACCCAAGGAATCGAGTAGATTTCGGCGCTGTTAGAAATGGAGACTCCTCCAAGTGGCGTGATGTACATGTGTTCGGGACTAAACATCGGGCGAACAGATGAATGAACACATACGTATACAGTGCAATAAGTATATGAACAGATAATTACATAAACATACTAACTGTATAGAAGAAACTGGTGACAACGTTTAACATTGCAGTCATAGTGCAAGGATTGTGTGTATATTATAAAAAAGCTGTAGAAAGAGAACTGTCACACTCATTATGGATATGGTGTGTGACCTCCAATTATAGCGGACATGCCAATATATATGGATATTGTATATAATTTTCAATTATGGCAGACAGGGCCAATTTACATGGTTATTGTATGTAACCTTCAATTATAGCGGACAATACACAAGTACACAGACTAGTGTCAGACAGAGATAATCATTGTTTAGAATGGCAAATTCTTGAAATACGAATGGACATTGTGGTACCTATTCCCGAAACTATGCGAACGACGGGTCGTGCGCGAGTCATGCGCACTCGAACAGCGAGTTAATATGGTGCATCGTGTCGTCTGCGTATCAACGTAGATTAGCAGATACATTACTTGCCTATCGGTGAACCACCCTGACGGCGAAGTAGTTAACATTACAAACTTTCCAAGTGACATGTGCCACTTATTGCATGTTGAACCAGATGGACGACGAACCAGAGGGATGACGTAACATAAACAACGCTTACCAGCGATGACTTACCGACGCGTTTCCAGTGATAACCTATGGGTTCTTGAACAACCACCATACCCGCGATGTGTTCAAATACGTGACTACATCCATGTTGTGTTTAACTGAACATTTGTATTCTAATATTAATTAGTGTCATTATTGAACAATTTTACGCACAACAAGAACATTGAACTTTTAGTGATCCAGTGATTATGTACATAAGACACTTATATAGTGTGGTGATTCAATAATTGTATATAAATGTGACACTTATAAAAATTGTATTGTTTTACATTAATATTGTAGGTTTTGATTTTGATTGATATATGACTCTGCCGTTCGTGATTTATGAAAAAAATATAATAATTAATTATACTTTTATATTTGGTTGGAGGTAATGCGTCAAAGTCATATAATTCAATGTAGGATTTGTATTCTGATAATAGAAAGAGGAACATGACGTGCATTCCATTTATTTATAATGTTGGACACACCAGTGCGAATGCGCTTTTCAAACATGTAGCTTCCTCGAGCTCATATTAATTATACTACCGAACCAGAAATCATGAGTCTGTTGACTTAATCCTCTTTTGAATTACTGTACTATAATTTAGCACTGACATTTTGTGTGAACTGATTTTGTATGCTTAATAACTCGGCCATGGTCAGAAAGTGGTCACAGTTGTCATTTAAATTGGAGCGACATGATGTGGCGTTCTAGGATGGCTATTTTTAGGGACAAATGCTCCTTGATAAAAGGTTAGTGTTATTTAATTAAAGTTCATAGATACCTCATCTGTTTTATTTATGGTTCAAGGAAGTTTCAGTCATTATTTTGTTGACGAGTCTGCCATTTTTAAGGCCACGACATATTTGCGTGCATGGATAAAATGTGTATAAATATACAGACAAGAACATTGTCGAGGAGAACCTCGTCTGCTAGAGTTGTCTAATGGAGAGCCCTGTCTGGCCGAATGAAACATGTTGTCATTTGCACCAGTGAGTTTGTCAATTCAATTCGACGCAAAATAGCAGTGGTCTAGTGGTTCAGCGTACAACTTTAAAAACTTACAAGTGCAAGGCTGTGGTTCAAATCCCGTTCCGGGCAACTGTTTTTTAATCACATATATTTTGGAGCCGTATATTTATCGATGTTACCTGTACGGAGGCTAAATAAAAATGTGAAATTTTACGCATCAATTTCTCCTTATATACCGACTTTTGGGGTGTTCGTCTATTTGAAACTACTTCACACGTGACTCATTCATATTCATGAGTTATTACCAGTTAACATAGGGCGTGTACAGCTTTAAAGACACATTTCCCAACTGAATGTAGTCGTTGACAAATCATGGATAGCATGCTTTTTAACTGCTTACTTCTCGCTGACTGATTACCACATTGAGGCCCCATCACAGTTTTTTTCTTTTCATTTTCTATTACCATAGATTTTGATATAAAATATATTATTGTAACTAAAAACACTAGATTGTTTATTATGGGGGAGCAAATAGTCGTCGCTTTTTCCGTTCGTCCGTGTGTGCGTCCGTGCGTCCGTGTGCTTTTTGTCCGGAGCATCACTCAAAAAGTATTACTTGCTTGCGGAACGTCGGTGATTCTACTCCGGGTTTGCGTCTGGGGTCTTCCTCCACCAATAAAAAGCTGGAATGTCGCCAAGTTGGTGCAACTATAAAATCCAGTTTAATGAATTCAAATAAGATTTGGTTGAATTCCGACGAGCGGTTTCTGAGAAAAAATCGTCAGAAGCAAAATATAACGACGACGACGGACGACGGACAGACAACGGACAGACGACGGACAGACGACGGACAAAGAGTGATTCCAAAACATCACATTGAGCCTTCGGCTCAGGTGATCAAAAACACTGTCAGATGACAACGATTTTTGAATTTTGAAGTCCCGATGAGTTTCTTGCATTTGGGATTTACTAAAACATGGCAGAGAAGTAACTGATAATATTGTGCTAAAAATACAAAAACTATTAATTGTTAACACGGGTCTTTTAAGAAAATCCATCTATACATAGTTGTTTTAACATATATACAAGTGCACATAAAATGCAAAACGGTTATGATTCTTACTACATTATTATACACTCTTTATGGGACGGGCCTCATCCTTTGACAAAAAACTAATAATCTCAATTTCCTTGTGCAAATGTATTTCTAACAGCGATTTACAGTTACCTATAGAAATTATCTCCCTCCACAAATACAAGAGGCTCGAAATGTGTCTTTAACTGTCTTTGCTTCAGCTCATCTGTTCAGCTAGTTCCGTTAACGGACCACATACTATTAGTATAGCAAATTTCAGGTAGTTTTTGGGAGGTACCCGGACCCCGGGTATAGCAAGCACTGTAATATATCAAATAGTTTAAAGTTTTTAGGACTGCCGACATAAATTTGAAATTGTTGGTAGTAGCTCCACAATTCAAGATGGCATCCAAGATGGCGGCTTGTTTTTAGAAAACCTGATATAAAAAATGAACAATGAATGTAATGATTTTTTCCACCTTAAAACTCAGTAAATGGTAATAAAAGTAACTGATTATATCATAGGAAGTAAAATAAAATTTAAAACTGTTTACCTTTTATTATTTAGAGGTCAAAATCTAGGTCAAAATGTCAAATTAGTGCAACAATGGACAATTGACTATACACACGTTAGTACTGGGACAACACTTTTTGGTATAAAACACATTATTATACAATTGTAAGAAAGATTGCTTTAAATAAATGATTCCAAATTTGACTCAAGTCGAGGATATTCAAAAATATCCAAGATGGCGTCCAAGATGGCGCCAAATTACAAGTATTTATTAATTACGCAAAATGTGAGCCTGTTCAGAAAATAATAATCCAAGGCATTTTATATTTAAAGAAATATGTTTCAATACAAAATGGCATTTGTTTAAATTTAAAATACATTTTAAAAACGTTCACCTTTTATAATTTAGGGGTCAAAATCTAGGTCGAGAGGTCAAATGGGTGCAACAATAGACAATTGACTATACAAAAGTTAGTATTGGAACAACATTTTTGGTATAACATAAATTGATATATACCAAAACAATTGTAAGAAAGAGTGCTTTAAACAAATGATTTTAAATTTCACCTAAATGGAGGACATAAAGAGATATTCAAGATGGCGTCCAAGATGGCACCAAATTACAAGTATTTGTTAATTTCGCAAAATGTGAGCATTTCAGAAAATAATAATTTAAGGTTTTTTATTTTAAATAAATCTAACGAACTATGCCATAAGCATTTTTGTATAACATTTATTTCATTTAAACACATTGTTCAAGTGAAAAAAAAAGGGTAAGCTTAAAAATATATGCATTTTGAGAGTAAGATAACAACATAAGTATGCTATTGTGTATGCTGCTTACTCGGAGAGAGCAAAGGTTTGAGTTTTAACTGCCCTATGTAAAAGGAAGGACAATACAATGTTTCGTAAGATATTTGCTGGTGATAGAAATATTTCATAGATGGCTGCCTTTTTAACAGGATATAACGATGAAAACAGCTCGAGGGACATTTTGCTCCTTCTAAATTCAGTAAAAATGCTGTTTAAAAAGCTGTGACATACGAAACAAACCATTATAGGTGTCAAAGTCTATGTCAAAATGTCAAATTAGTGCCAAATAACATATGTTAGTATGAGACATTTTATTTGTGCAAAACACACTTTATTATATACTTTAATACTTGTAAGGACAACTTTAAATAAATGAAATGAAACCTCTCCTAAGCTATAAATGTCACCTCTGTCAAGGTCATAATTATAAACGATTTTCGGTTATATTTATGCTTTGCTAGAATGTGTCTTTTAATATTAGACTTAAGAGGCTCCACTATAGAATTACATTACATAAAACTTATCAATGGCAGACAGAACATATATGCTTTTAGAACAGTCGAATATAGACTCATCAAGTCCACAGGTATTCGGGGAGTTGCTTAGATTTAGACTACACCTTTTTAGAACAAAACAACAACAATTATGTGTTAAAATTTAATAAAAATCTATATTACTTTAACTTTATATATTCATAGTTATAGTAATATAAAAAATAATTTGTGTTTTTAATGTTTGTTTAGTATTTAAATGATGTTTTCAACACATAATTGTTGTTGTTTTCTTCTGAAAAGGTCTAGTCTAAGTCTAAGCTACTCCCCGAATCAAGTCAGTATACAATTCATATTATGTAAAATAAGAACTCCTTGAAAGATTGCATTAGTAGGTGTAATGTTCAAAACATGTTCATAAACTTCTCTATTCATCTATATTCGTTTGGCATTATTACAAATAGTTGTCATGTTTTCCATTAAATCTTGGTACTGCGGTGTATCTCACTATTTATGTCAATGCAGACTTTTGACATTTGCATGTTTCGCTTTGTGTATAACAGTATACAGTGTGAAACTCACATTTCTTTTTCGGCTGTGAGTTTGCTGAATAGTTTACGAGCTGGTTTCTATCATGACCAGTATGCACACTTATTTGCAGTTTGAAAGTATTGGACTCGTAATAACTGCATGTTTTACACTCATGTTTGCTGCACAGTGAGCATACACTATCAATCTTGTGTCAGTTTCTTTTTAGAGAAGAGCTCTTCGGCGTAACCAGCATTAGCTAAAACTGTAAGGCATAATCATGAAAAGTGGCAAAGTAGGCAACTGGGAGTTTAAACCGGTTCTAGGGTGCACCAAACATCACACTTACCCTACTGTCAACCCATTAAAACAGGACAGTGTAAATTAAAGAAATCCCCGCCATGATCTAATCTCTAACCAACAAGGCAGCATCAATAGGCAATATAAGTAAAACACAAACATGCTCGTGTAAATATAATACAAAAAAACAATAGCATAGAAAGCCACAATGAAGGTTCTCAATGACTTGGCAGAAGCCAGAGCAACAAGAGAATAAACCATTAAGGGCACTACAAGAAAGATCATAGACAAACATCAAACGTCTACGTCCCAATGGGCTTTTAGGTAGGCGTCATCATAGGGTTCACGGCTTGTCAGGTCATCGTAAAATTAAAGAGGAAAGCATAGTGGCGAACTGTAAAAGGGTCCACCACCAAGCATGCAGTATGTTGCAATATGATAGGGTCATAACCTCTTTTGATAAACTTTTAACAAGTTTAACAAAGATAGTATGAAAGTGATCATGACCAAGAATCTTACGAAGTTTATAAATGACATCACCATAGAAGTCAGGTTGTGATAGTCCTTGTGTAAGTCTTACGCCACTCTGTTGACAATATATAGAGGATCTTACATGACGTATCCCTACATTCATTGTTCAGTTTTATATCAGGTTTTCTAAACAAAAGCGGCCATCTTAAATTGCGGAGCTATTACCAAAGATTTCAAAGTTATGCCGGTAGTCCGAAAAACTTCAAACAATGCCGAACATTTTGATATATTACAGTGCTTGTTATAGCTCGGGTCCGGGTACCCACTTGAAATATGCATCTTTTCAGCTCATTGTTGCTCTACTATATTGTTTCAATAACTATCTGAATATAACTGAAATAACTTCAACCCAGTATTTGTATGCTATCATTTTCGGAGAATAATTGAATTACTAGTAACATATAAGTGTATCCTTTTCTAATTTCTCTGGATATGTACTTTATTGCTAGAGATTAGCTTTTGATGGGATGTACTTTTATTTAAACTGTCTTGTCAATCTGAGCGCTGAAGACAGGATACTAATAAGGCTGGTTAAAATTAAAGTCGATTTAAGCTAACCAGTAGGCGTTATTGCCGTGTGACCGTTCCAAGAAATATAAAAAGATCGGACAGGGAAAGTAGCATTCAAGGAGAACAGTCAACCACAAAACACAGAAACAAACACGCAAACAGACAAACAAGAAGGCAAAAGTAATAATAAATGCAAACGACATCACAACCACAAAAGGGTTGACAATAGGGCCAAGTCGGCAACCACCCTGTCTTAAAGCAGCTAATATTGTAAGTATTGTTTGACGCCTACATTACGTCAATGTTTTATCTCTTGAACTCGGCAGCACTAATTCGTATACTCCAGTTAATTCTACTGAAGATGATGTTGTTTCTGCACATATCACTCGGTGCACTACTTTCAAGGCTGGTGTAAACGATAAGCAAAATAAACTGCCTACCATGTACTGGATTCCTAAATTACATAAAAATCCGTATAAGGCTCGCTTTATTTCTAATTCTAGTGCCTGCACCACAACAAACATCTCCAAACTTTTAACTTCTTGTCTTACTGCCGTTAAAGATCACGTTAAACTATATTGTGATAAAACTGATGAAAACTCTGGGATTAATTTATTTTGGTCTATACAAAATTCAGAAAGATAGTATGAAAGTGATCATGACCAAGAATCTTACGAAGTTTATAAATCACATAGCCTTAGAAGTCAGGTTGTGATAGTCCTTGTGTAAGTCTTACACCACTCTGTTGATAATATATAGAGGATCTTACATGACGTATCCCTACATTCATTGTTCAGTTTCATATCAGGTTTTCTAAACAAAAGCGGCCATCTTAAATTGCGGAGCTATTACCAAAGATTTCAAAGTTATGCCGGTAGTCCCAAAAACTTCAAACAATGCCGAACATTTTGATATATGACAGTGCTTGTTATACCCCGGGTCCGGGTACCCCCTTGAAATTTGCATCTTTCCAGCTCATTGTTGCTCTACTATATTGTTTCAATAACTATCTGAATATAACTGAAATAACTTCAACTCAGTCTTTGTATGCTATCATTTTCGGAGAATAATTGAATTACTACTAACATATACGTGTATCCTTTTCTAATTTCTCTGGATAAGGACTTTATTGCTAGAGATTTTCTTTTGATGGGATGTACTTTTATTTACACTGTCTTGTCAATCTGAGCGCTGAAGAAAGGATACTAATGAGGCTGGTTAAAATTAAAGTCGATTTAAGCTAACCAATAGGCGTTATTGCCGTGTGACCGTTCCAAGAAATATAAAAAGATCGGACAGGGAAAGAAGCATTCAAGGAGGACAGTCAACCACAAAACACTGAAACAAACACGCAAACAGACAAACAAGAAGGCAAAAGTAATAATAAATGCAAACGACATCACAACCACAAAAGGATTGACAATAGGGCCAAGTCGGCAACCACCCTGTCTTAAAGCAGCTAATAATGTAATTATTGTTTGACGCCTACATTACGTCAATGTTTTATCTCTGGAACTCGGCAGCACCAATTCGTATACTCCAGTTAATTCTACTGAGGATGATGTTGTTTCCGCACATATCACTCGGTGCACTACTTTCAAGGCTGGTGTAAACGATAAGCAAAATAAACTGCCTACCATGTACTGGATTCCTAAATTACATAAAAATCCGTATAAGGCTCGCTTTATTTCTAATTCTACAATTATACTATGTGGACTTGCTATAAAGCTTTTGAAGCACTCATCTTCCTATTAGATAGCAATTTCGTCAGGTATGGTACCACCGTTTATAGACAAATTGTTGGTATCCCTATGGGTACGAACTGTGCACCACTCGTCGCAGATTTGTTTTTATTTTGCTATGAAAGGGATTTCATGTTGAGTCTTTCAACAGACACCCAGGCAGATGTTATTGAAGCTTTTAATGACACCTCTCGGTATCTGGATGACATACTGAACACTGACAACCCTTTCTTTCCAACTATGGTTGATAATATTTATCCTAAAGAACTTCAGCTTAATAAAGCTAATATATCTGATAATAACGCTTCTGTTCTTGATTTAGATCTCTCGATTGAAAATGGTGAAATTATTAGCAAAATCTATGACAAGAGAGATGATTTTAATTTTGATATTGTTAATTACCCCTACTTGGATGGGATGTTCCCCGAGCAATTTCTTATGGGGTGTATGTGTCATAACTTTTTTCAAGAGCTTGTACTCGAGTCGAGGACTTTAATATTCGTAATCTTTGTATAACTAAAAAGCTACTCAATCAGGGTTACCGTTACCATAAACTTCGTTAAACCTTTGCAAAGTTTTATTATCGTAACCCTGATCTTCTTTCCAAATATAAAAGTAATTTAAGGACTCTTCTGCGACAAGGACTATCAGAACCTGACTTCTATGGTGATGTGATTTATAAACTTCGTAAGATTCTTGGTCATGATCACTTTCTTACTATCTATGTTTAACTTGTTAAAAAGTTTATCAAAAGAGGTTATGTCGCTATCATTTTGCAACGTACTGCATGCTTGGTGGTGGACCCTTTTACAGTTCGCCACTGTGCTTTCCTCTTTAATTGTACGATGACCGGACAGGCTGTGGACCCTATGCTGACGCCTACCTAAAGCCCATTGGGACGGTGGCGTTTGATGTTATCTATGATCTTTCCTGTCGTGCCCTTAATGGTTTATTCTCTTGTTGCTCTGGCTTCTGCCAAGTCATTGAGTACCTTCATTGTGGCTTTCTAGACTATTGCTTTTTTTGTATTATATTTACAGGAGCATATTTGTGTTTTATTTATATTGCCTATTGATGCTGCCTTGTTGGTTAGAGATTAGATCATGGCGGGGACTTCTTTATTTACACTGTCCTGTTTTAATGGGATGAAGTAGGGTAAGTGTGAGGTTTGGTGACCCTAGAACCGGTTTAAACCCCAGTGGCCTTTGTTGCCACTGACCGTTCCAAGGCGGTAGCCCTATTTTCAACCCTTTTGTGTTTGTGATGTCGTTTTGCATTTTTTATTACTTTTGCCTTCTCGTTTGTCTGTTTGCGTGTTTGTTTTTGTGTTTTGTGGTTGACTGTCGTCCTTGAATGCTGCTTTCCCTGTCCGATATTTTTATATTTCTTCAACACTCATTGTGTTTGTTTTTTCTAGTCAGTGTATATTTAATTTACTCTTTGTTTTTGGTGCAGTGCGGACCCACGGTGCCATTGCGGTTGTCTGCTGTGATTTCTATTCGACCATTTTTCTCATTGACACTGCAACAACTATGGCGGCATACGTATATAGATGGCGGTATAGTCAGTCATGACTTGGTGTTTCGGCTAACTGCAGCTCATTGGAGGCCTTATGGATGGCGGTAGTTCAGCAATCATGGCCGAATACGTTTATGCATGCCGGTATAGGCAGTTATGACTGGTGATACGGCTTACTGCAGATAATTGAACGCCTTACTGCCGATCTGGAGACTGTTCATGCCAATCATGGAATGCCTTAAAGCCGACTACCGGAAAGTAGTCAGACACATGATTACAACGATATCTTTTATATAAATTGTAATTATCTGGAAAAAGAATTCAACTGTTAAGTAATTGTTACATAACATACGTCTGACACGCAATACGTAATCTTCTCCCAAAAAGATTACAACTTTCGTTCATAAAAAGGAAAAATAAGCATCGTTTTTTTCATTAATATTGTCTACAACGCCAGAAAATAAGATACGTTTAAATGACAAGGTTATGGTCTGCTTCCTGTGTGATGATACTATTAACATATTAAGCTGAGAACATAAAACTAGGGCTTACCTTATCCGTACTCTAATATTGCCGAGATACAACAGTATAATCGTCACATATTTCTATTTGATCATTTTATCGTTGTGTTCTGTTTTTAGCATCCCATCACAAAGAATAATTGCATTTGATTTAGTGATAATAATGTGTACATATTTAAAAAGAAAGTATTTACCATTGGTAATCTGGGAACTTCCCGACTTGAATATACTATTTTAACACATTACAAATATTTAAAATTTCCTTTTTGTAAGCAACAGTAGTTTGCATATAATAACTTCTTAAATGAAAGTTGCTGTAATACATATTGGTAATGGAGATCCTTTGGAAGCAGAAATACAACGCAGAAACACAACCAAGAGAATAAAGTAGCAAACTCGGTTTTATTAAATATATTCATGAGCTGTAAGTTAAGACGCAACACCTCTCACGCCCTCTAGCACCGGTTTAAGCAGTATTCTACTTCAAAGCCAATTTGTATTGGGTTCGTTGATACCAAAGGACCAGTAAAATAATTCTGATTCCTACTGCATCCTAGTACGGTGAGTATATTTACAGCCGCCACACTGCACTAAACGAACCCTAGTGTGATTATTAATGAATACTGATAAGAGGGATCCTTTGGAGGAAACATACACAACCAAGTAGCAGACTCGGTTGTATTGAGCCTGTTTATGAGCGGCAATGTAAGACGCAACATGTATCCCGCCCCTAGCATCGGTTTAAGTGGTACTCTACGTCAAAGCCACCTATATGGGCTCATTCAAATATTAAGAAGTTAACCAAAGTAAGTATAAATCAAAATAAATATAAAATCCGAGCAGGAAATACAGCTTTCACAGAACATAGTAAACCCCAAAACACGCAAAAGGACAAACATGAATGGGAATGTTAACAAAATGATATATAGGGACCTATAGAAACCACAGCGTCCGAAAGGGTAAAACGGTCAGTGGCAAAAAGGCCGCTGGGGGTTTAAAGCAGGTTCTAGGGTGCACCAAACCTCACACTTACCCTACTTCATCCCAGTAAAACGGGACAGTGTAAATAAAGAAATACCCGCCATGAACTGTTCTCTAACCAGCAAGGCGGCATTAATAGGCAATATGAGTAAAACACAAAGATGCTCGTGTATATATGAATATAAACAAAATAATAGCGTAGAAAGCCACAAAGAAGCTACAACTTGGCAGAAGCCATAGCAACAAGAGAATAAACCTTTGAGGGCATGCCAATACATGATTGCAGACAAACATCAAACGTCACCGTCATAGGGTCCACAGCCTGTCCGATCATCGTACAATTAAAGAGGAAATCATATTGGCTAAATGTAAATGAGTGCACCACCAAGCATGCAGTGCGTTGCAAAATGATAGGGTCATAACCTCTTTTGATACACCTTTTTAGCTAGTATGAAAGCGATCATGACCAAGGATCTTACGAAGCTTGTAAATCAAATCACCATAGAAGTCAGGCTGTGATAGTCCTTGTCGCAGAAGAGTATATATATTACTTTTATATTTGGAAAGAAGATCAGGGTTACGATAATAACATTTTGCAAAGGTTTTACGAAGTTTATGATTGCGTAACTTTTTAGTTACAAAGATTACGAACATTAAAGTCCTCAACTCGAGTACAAGCTCTAGAAAAACGAGTAAGTTGAGACATATAGACCCCATAAGAGTTGCTCGGGGAACATCTCCATCTAAATGGGAATAATTAACAATATCAAAATTAAAATCATCTCTCTTGTCATAGATTTTGCTAATTATTTCACCATTTTCAATGTAAATCGAGAAAAGAAGCGTTAATATCAGAATTAATTATTGCCTTTGTTAAGTTGAAGTTCTTTAGGATATATATTATCAACCATAGTAGAAAAGAAAAGATTGTCAGTGTTCAATAGTCATCCAGATATCGAGAGGTGTCATTAAAAGCTTCAATAACATCTGCCTGGGTATCTAGTGAAAGACTCAACATGAATCTCTTTCATAGCAATATAAAAACAAATCTGCAACATGGGGTGCACAGTTCGTACCCATAGCGATACCAATAATTTGTCTATAAACTTGACGAACATATTATTTAATAGAAAAATAAGTCATTCACAAACTTCATGGCAAGTCCACATAAACGCTTTAATATTGTTATAGGCCAAAACTGTAGTATTATCCTTAGCAAAGGTTTTTTGAATGAGAGCAATAAGCTTGCCTTTGATCACGTCGTGTGGTAAAGTTGTATAATGTAGAAAAATCGTAACCTTCGGTACTTATAGATGAATAAATAAATGAATGAATGTTGTTTTACGGCACGTCGACACATAAATAGGTCATAATGTGCACACAAACTGATGAAAGACGAAGAAACGAAGAAATGAAGTAGTAAATAAAAAATAATGTAAATATATAAAGATAAAACTATTTACAAATAAGAGATGATATTGTAGTAATATAAACTGTGTATATATGTAAATCAATAAAAGACCTTCAACGGGTGTATAAACAAGTAAATATATATAATAACATATTATAATGATTTATAGTCTGATTTCTTTCAATAACATCTAAAACAAGACTAAAATCTATAGTATCAAATAACTCTTTCATAGTATTAACATTGTAGTATCTTTGCCGCATAGGATCAAAGTCTACACAAAATATGTTTGACAGTTAACGGTGCAAAACAGGGTATACATTCTGGTAATTTCTCACCTTGTAATAAATATGAATGAGTATAACGTGTGTGCCCTATCTTGCACCGGGTTAGGACAAATTCTTCTCGACGAATGGTTCTACTAGAAGAACGCCATTCTTCGAGTAACGGTTTAATTGAATGGAGTTTATTGTTAACTGACAAATCGAATGGCCTTCGGTTTTAGATCAAAAAGAGGTTCATAACTAGGATTAAAAACAGTATCGAAAGTTTGGTTTGAAGGGTTAGATTGTAATTTAATGGCATATAGAAGGACTAATTTGTCCCATCCATGAGACGGTGATGGTTCATTTGCTTCAACACATAGACCTTCGGCAAATGATGTACAAAAGGCACCTAAGGCGAGTCGTAATCCTTGCTTATGTATAGGATCGAGCATCTGCAAGTATGACTTGCGAGTCGATCCATATACTATTGAGCCGCGTAGTCCAGCTTGGATCGGATAAGAGATCTATAAAGTGGTAAAAGTACTTTACGATCTGCTCCCCAATTAGTGTTTGCAACAACTTAAGAGCTTTAAGACACCTAGCCTTCAAGTATTTAAGGTGTGGTATAAACGTTAATTTACGGTCGAAAATAAGACCAAGGAATTTTGTCTCATCCACTACTCTAGATGAAGCCGGAATTGTTAATAGACCAAAATAAATTAATCCCAGAGTTTTCATAAGCTTGATCACAGTATTGTGTAACGTGATCTTTAACGGCAGTAAGACAAGATGTTAAAGGTTTGGAGATATTTGTAATTTGGAATCCAGTAAAGGTATTCAAGTTATTCAAGGCAAATTTAGTTAATACCACTCATTTCTAATATATACGATACGTAAAACTCGTCATCAATTTTTAATGTTATTCATATTGTGTGACGCATTCATTACTCAAAGACTATCGACGAAATGAAACATGTTTGTTCGAATAAAGCTCATCTACATATGCCTTTATTTGTTTGTTTTTATCGTCCCGTTTAATTGGGATGACAGTAGGGTAAGTGTGAGGTTTGGTGCACCCTATAACCTGGTTTAAACATACAGCGGCCTTTTATGCAACTGACCGTTCCAAGGCGGTAGCCCTATTGTCAACCCTTTTTTTCTGTTTGTGCTGTCGTATTAGACCTTTCATTCATTTGTAATGTTGTATTCTTTGGTAATGTTGTTCTTTGTTTCTGTGTGTGTTTGTGGTTGACTGTCGTCTTTGAATGCTACTTTTCCTGTTCGATCTTTTAATCCATATTAGTGTGTGTTATTGGTTGATTGTGTTCTGTGAAAGCTACAGTTCCTGTTCCACGTTTATACCTACATTTACTTATTATCGCCAATGACAAGTACCTGTTTTGAAAAAGGATAACTTTTATGTGAAAGCATATGCAGGAATAAAAGGAAAAACGGAATGAACGCCAGGTTATTTCTCAGTAACCTCCCATGAACTATTGGCAAGGCATATTACAAGGAAGATTTCACTATGCAAAATAGTATCATTCACAGCACACAGCCGAACAAAAACACGCACAATAACAAATGCCAATAACACACATAATTAAACACTTTTATGTCAAATATGATACATCACAAATATAAAAAGGTTGAACATTGCTGGAACTGTTAATGACAAAAGGGCCACTTGGATTGTTTTTCTATTTGTTTTTCCTGTTGGAAGCTGTAGCAATTAACAATTCGAATTATTTTCTAAATTATGTAATCATTGTTATTTGCATTTTGATATAAAACAAACATATAAAAGCCTCAATCCCAGTTTAAACAGACAACTTCAGCAATTACGTCGGTAAAAATAAATCAAATTGAGACTTTAATGACAGGCGCTCATTAGACCTGATGGAATTGAGAGGTATGCTGTCTGTTGTAGCGTGGCTTTTTTGGATTGCTCCATAGCGCTAATGTATCAATTTAATCACAACTTCTGTCCAGATTTAAACTGTCGTCAATACACCCAATACATATACCGAGCAAAAGAGTATGATAATGGACCTTTGGAAACGGCCGAACAAGACACATACGAAATATTGCAGTCTCGGTTTGATTGAGACCGTTCATGAGCGGTATTGAAATATGCTAGCTACCGCTCACGCCCTCTAGCCCCGCGTTGAGCAGAACTCAATATTCATAAAATCAATAGTACAACATTTTAACTATTCTGAAGATGGCATGCATATGGCTGTGGACATGGAGTGTACTGCTTCCCCATATCGTACGGCGTATGGTCCCAGTACCTAATAAAATTAAATGCCCGAAGAGCGAAATAAACATAATGGAATTTAGTTGGGAGCAGCGGTTATGAAGCTTGCGTATCAAAAAGCAGACAACATAACCTATGAGTGGTTAAACAATTCCCAGAGCCTTTTATCGGCCGGAGTAGTGGAACCACCGAATCATAAAATAAGTAATAAAACAAAAGTCGGGGGAAAAACGGTAGTTCGAATTTAAAAATATGCGTTATAATGTTAAGTTTACAGAAGGCTTTTGATTAAATAAAATGAGATAAACTGGTAAAATATTATTTGAGAACTCATTGTTGGCCAAAATATACGCAGTTCTACCCCTCTCCGAACGTTTAGAGGTTACACATACATTTATATGTTGAAATTTTGTATTCGTACGTTTTTGGACGATGTTAAGAAGTTAGTTATGTCCATTGAAAAATAAAATCCAACATGCTATCCAGAATATTCCACCCTGATTAAAAATGTTGAGGTGCAATAGATATTCCACTCTGAATGAATTCTCTTCTAAAATATGTTTCAAAGGGAAAAATACACTAAATAACTTCCGGCAGTCTGCGAGAATGCGTCAACCACCAAAAAAATGAGCCACACTGTATAGAAAAAGACGTGTTTAATTATGTAAAGCACCTAATTTGACACAAATCTCTAAAATATTGCCTGTTATATGTAATTACCATTTGTATTAGTGTTTGAGTAATAGGATTATAGTAAACTTCAAAATCTTTTAAAAGCATCTTTATGATACTGTTAAATTATTAGAGAGAGAGACATATTAACTTAATTTTAATGTGTTTGTGTTATTAAGGTGTCTAAATAAGAAGGCTAAATAAAGAAAAATTGTCCTAATAGCATTTTTGGAATTAATCTAGACACATTAGAGTACTCGTATTCCGTCTCCGCGTGTAAAAGGACAGCTGATATTTAGTTTTAAATAGGAAATGAATGAATTAAATTATTTAACTGTATTTTGCCCTAAATAACAGACGAATATAAAGTGCAAAAATGGTCTAGATTCACAATACTTTGGAGATTTAATCTGAGCCTCTTTCAAGATATTACAAAACAGAATAAAACGTCCTCAAAACATCGTTTGATAAATCCACAATAAAACATGATGTCTTTTTCCGAACAATTCAAAGAAGTTTGTTTTGTCTGTAATATATCGTCTTTCAAATCTACATAGATCTAAATCTTCATCTGTTATACCTACAGCAGATTTTCTTTGTATTATACTTGTATTGCCTTCTATTGCGGCTTAGTGTTGGCCTACTAATGCTGACCAGTTTGTTAGAGGATTTAGCCTGGCGAGGAAATACTTACATTTTAATGGGGATGACAATAGGGTAAGAGCGATGTTTGGTGCACCCTAGAACCTGATTAAACCCAGCGGTCTTTTTGCCACTTCAAGGTCTCACTACACAGTGCATCTTTACTATGTTGACCTACATGAATAAAGTTTACAGAGCCATTCCGAACAGGAAGTTTCCAAGTTAAAAGTCAGTTTTTCATGTAACCAAGTCATTTGCCCACACAAAACTGTACAAATTATGGTACGTTGACAATTTTTGTTTTCAATTTGAGTGGTGTACTCCAATGCACTATTTTGCGCTTTATTTCATGAGTTTGGACCAGAATTCCTACTCTTCTCCAACACCCATAAAACTGTCATATTTGGTGGCAGTGTCTTCTAATAGCTACACATCCAATTTTAGACTACGTTCATCTCACATGCAACATTTGTCAGCAATTATTACAAATATTTAAAACCGAAGAACTACTACTTTTTAAGGCGTAATAATTATCTATCGTGGGTTTCAAGGGAGCTAACTGTGTAGTGAGACCTAAACGGTAAAATGCGGTTCATTGTGTCGCAGATTACCTGCAGTTATACTTGTAATTGTTGTTTGTTTTGATTGCGTGTTGTCGGTTGATTGTGTTCTGTGAATGCTACATTTCCTGTTCGACTCGCATACATGCTTTTATTTGCTATGGTACAGTCAGCAGAAGGATAAAGTATCGTCCTTGTTTAAGATAAACCCACATAAATATATTCAACAAGATCAATAACGATGGATTTTCGTATATGATGTGTTCACACTAGAATGATTTCTATCATTTTATTTTAAATCAAGAAAATCGTTTTTGTTGGTAAAAAACAAATAAAACAATAAATGTTCACAGCTCTAAATTTATTAAAAGGGTTTATAGACATTTAATATAGCAGTGAACTTTCATCCTAGTTTAATGTGTTTTGGAATTGTTAACTCTTCCAATACTAGTTTCCAGTATTTCAATGGCATTTGATGTGATTATCGAGATACTTTTCGAACTAAGCTACAGCTGAACCAGAGTAAATATCCTGTATCTAACGTAGCGCCAACTACTTGAATTGCTGATAACCACGTCCTTTGTTTTTATATGCTGCAAGCTTTAATACTACTGTCCTTTCCAATTTTCACTGTATAATTCTACAGTTTAAATTGTCTAAAATAGCTATAAAAACAACGCATTGAACGTGAGTTTATTTCTCAGTTATTCCCCAGGAGAAATTGGCAAAGAAGATTGCCGTATGCAAAAATGTTAAACATAGCAAATAATGATTGGGCTTGTCGGCACCTTCGTATTTCCGAAATTGCATTTTAGTGACTTTACAAACTATTTCTGTGATACGTAGATGACAAAGTAATCACATATGCATTAAGACATGCTTTAGATCCTGATTAAGATAAATCTGGACGAGTAATCGCTGTCGATCCTGATTAAGATGTGAATTGTATTTCATGTCGACTGATCAATAACGAATTGACTGCTTGAAGCAATGCAATTAACTGATCAAACAACTAGCACACACATGGTATTGCTTACGATATGCCACTCATCGCTAGATACAGTGTTGTTAATATCCTGTATCTAACGTAGCGCCGCCAACTACTTGAATTGCTGATGTTTACACTGTCTTGTCTATTTGGGCGCTGAAGACAGGATAATAGCGAGGATTGTGCGCATATAAAATCGATTCAAGCTAACCAGTAGGCCTTATTGCCTACTGACCGTTCCAATTCGGTAACCCTGTCTTCACCACCCTTTCTGTTGTTATTTGTCTCTTTCATTGTAGTTTCAAGTCCTTGTTTGCAGTACAGTGCGGACCTACGATGCCATTGCGTTCGGACGCTGTGGTTTCTATAGGACCCTATATATCAATCTGGTCTGGACTAATAAACGTGTTATGTAATAGCTGTACACAATGAAGCTACGAGGTGCTCCATGTACTGTGGCGATACAAGGGTTGTCTGTTCAAGGCGTCAGTCGAATTTATTTTAAAGTATCATGTTAAATTTTAGACGCAAACATTATGCTATAATCCGGCCGTTTACATTACTCTTCGAAACATATTTACTAAAGGTTAGTCATCTCAGATTGTGACCGAGAATTTCAAACAAGCAGGCAAGCTTATTGGTCTTATTTAAAAAACGTTCGGTATAGAAAAATCTACATATTTGCCCTGTAACAATATTAAAGCGTTTTTTGTCTAACGGCAGCTTGGACAATTACACCATGTGCACTTGGCAAGAAGTTTGTGAAGCACTCATTTTCGTATTAGATAATATTTGGAATGGAACTACAGTTTTATGGAAATGCCGAAATAATTAGTTAAATCTATGACAAGAGAGATTATTTTAATTTTGATATTGTTAATTATCCCCATTTTGATGGGGATGTTCCCCGAGCTACTTATTATGGGTTCTATTTTGCTCAAACTTTCGTTTTTCTAGAGCTTGTAGTTGTGTATTCGTAATAATTGTAAAATTGAAAAGCTACTCCAGCATGGCTACCGTTATAATAAACTTATAGCAAGAGGGCCTGTATCGCTCTAAGGGTTATATGTGTCCATGGTTGGGTGTGTGTGTGTGTGTGTGTGGGTGGGTGGGGGGATGGTGTGTGTAGTTTTATAATGTGTCTTCGTTTACCAAGATATACGGGGAGGGATGTATTTGGCTCAAGTTTAACTAGCTTTAAAACAAATCAAACCTTCGTTCATATAAACACTCAAACCAAGATTGATATGTGACACAGATGCGGGGCCAAATTTGACTCCAGACTCACCATTTGAATAGACCTGGTAGAAGGCAATAACTTGATGGTAAATACAAAATATTAAACCTCTGGCTCTTGTAGTTTCAGAGAAGAAGATTTTTAAAAGTTTTTCCCCTTTGTAACTCTATGTAAAACATGTGACCATTGGGGTGGGCCAAACTTCCCTGGGATGGGGCCAAATTTGACCCCAGGGTCACAATTTGAATAAAAGTTTTAGAGGAACATAAAATAATAATAAATACAAAATATTAAAAATTCACTCTTGCAGTTTCAGAGAAGATGATTTGTGAAGTTTTTCCCTATATAAGTCTATGCAAAACTGTGACCCCTGGGGAGGGGCCAAATTTGATCCCCCACGGTCACCATTTGAACAAACTTGGTAGAGCATCCATAAGCCGAAAATCAATTAAAAAATATTAAAGATTTATCTATTGTATTTTCACAGAAGTAGATTTTTAAGTTCTTCCCTATAACTATATGCAAAATGATCCAACAAGGGCCCCTAAGCTCCCAGTTAAAGAAAAAAAACACAAGGTTTCTTATGATTATGTTTGTTTAGAAACAATTAAATCAATAAAAAAGAAATTAAATAAAAAAGAAATAAAAAAAAAAGAAATTGAAACCATGAACCAAGGCTTCTTATGAAAAATAATGCCTCCAGTGAGATTTGAACCCACGACCCCTGGTGTTTCAAGTGTGCATTACCAAATATTGAAAACGGGCCAAAACTCCGGTGTTACTGGTTCGATTTGTCTGGTTTTCAAACTCCTCCAAGCCTTCATTAATATCAACAATCCGGCCAAATGTGGGAAAGATCGAAAAACAAATGAAGGCGCTAGAATATTCACAAGGCTGAACATGGCATTTTTTCAATAATTCAAAGGCACATAATTATTTTAACGAGACAAACGTTAATGACGGACTGACACAACCTGACTTCTATGGTGATGTGATTTACAAACTTCTTAAGATCCTTGATCACTATCACTTTCTTGCAATCTTTATTAAACTTGTTAAAAAGCTTATCAGAAGAGGTTATCACCTTATCCTTTTGCAACGCACTGCGTGTTTAGTGCTTGACCCATTTACAGTTCGCCATTATGGTTTCCTCTTTGATTGTGTGATGACAGGACAGATTGTGGACCCTATTATGACGTCTACAAAATCCTTATAAGACGGTAGCGTTTAAAGATGAAATTTGTCCTAAATCAACAAATCCGTTGTTGATATGTTTTTAATTATTAAATATCATTATAAATACGATGTTTACTATGCTATTGATGTATGTTTAGTGAAAATATGTTTTTAAAGATAAAAACCGAAAAGGCGAACAGGCATTGCTAAAAAAATCGAAAAAAATCTAAGGGGAAAAACTCTTGCGCGAATTACCGACAATGACGTCATTGGGAACAAACTATTTTTTGTTTACATTGGGACTGAACGCAAAACAGTATACCTTGTGTGAAAATGTGAGAATTAAGCGATGTCAGAGGAAATGCCCGTGATAAAACGGTTACACCTTGTGCAACCTTTAGGTTTGGAGCCAGAATACGTGTCTGAGGACGAAAATACATCGGATTCGTCAACTGATGATGAAGTCGTACGCGGTGCAGGTGCAAATTAGAGCTTGTAAAGACTATCGTGTCATGTCATTCTTTACTTTCTGTGGTTCATTACACTATTGACTAATCTAACAAAATAGCGTATTTATACACTTACAGCAACAACAAACAAAAAAACAACGTAAACATTGTTTTCATCGAAATCTGACAGTAAGTCACCCGCAACACTGCAATACACAATAACCGCGAAATGTAGTATATTCCGAATGAATGGACCTGGTCTATACATTAATACATGGATATAGCCTATATGTATGTAACTCTATGGTAATACGAGCGTCAGATTTGTTTTGCCGATAAGTAGACATGGAACAAGTATATTTATTAGATATTATCCATAATTGATAAAAAATGAATAAAAACAATAATAAATGAAACAGCATATAATTTCGGCGCCATAATTGCTATGGTATTATATATTTGCCATAAGCATCAACACCAAACACTCTAGAAGCGGTGTTTACAATATGACACTCTCTCTAGTCTCCACGTGCCCCCAAATATCAATACAGACTAATAAAATATTGCGGTGCACTATTGAAGTGCAGCCTTATTTGGGTACATACGTCGGTATATCACAAAAGCAAGCACCATTTAGGGAAACCTAGTTTTATGATATATTTCCTGTTTATTGCAATAACTTGAGCGGTGTAATACCGCCGAGGGCAGACGCGTATTACACAAGACGGATATATCACATGATATTTGTCGCGCACAAAGAGAGAAAAATACTATGATTTAAATAATATAGTCAAATGTATTATGAGAACGATATAGACAGTTAGTAAGTATACTTACTCATGTATACTTACTCCTGATATACAGATCGAAAACAGACCAAATATATCAAATTACCATAATATAAAGTATATTATTCTATTATACTTGTTTTACTTATTGCACGAGATAAGAGGCGTTATTGTTGTTGCTTTGCCATAAAAAATTACTGAATTAATATAAAAGCTAGTAATATTATTATTTTTCTGCCTTGTAATAAATATCCATGAAACATTTTGTATTTTTTTTTCAGATCCATAGCCCTATATATGTTGATAATATATATCTATAATACTATTGGCAGAAGAGGGTGTATAATTTAAAATTATTAAAATTAAAATTTGGAAACAAAGACACAGTGTTTATTTCACCGGATTCATTTAAATTTATATGCTGAACGTTCTTAGCAATCTTTTAAAAAAGGCGGCTACATAATATTAGCGCCGTCAACTCTTCATTGATTCACGTAAAGACGCATGCTTCTTATTCAACAGCTAAACATTCACGGTGTATATAAAGATCTAAGACTATACACCTTTCTTCAATTTATCATACGTATACCCGATGAGGTGCTAAGATAATTGAACATAAATTTCAATCTTCATGTATGAATTTCCTCAACGCCGGTCGAATAGGCGAATACAACTTGCTTGGAGACGGCGGGATTGTGAACTTCTCATTTTTATAGTCGAATATCGTTGGTACCGCTGTTGATTTTAATCTGCATGGCCTTTTGTTCTCCAAATTCAAAGATAATGAAACCAAAGGATGGACTTCCCACGAAGTCAACTCAAAATGTTTGCTACAAACTCGCGCGTCTTTCGTCTGTTCCCACTTTCTCGACGAGTCGGGCGATTTTCTTCGGTAACGTCTATCCACACTTCAAATCTGAATATATCATTATCTCGATTAGGGAAACGAAAAAAACTTAGGTTATTATCTTGTCCTTCTTTATGCAAACTTTTTCACCCAGCAACAACACACGGCATTTTTAACAAGTACCATAAAACGTAATCCTACATAGACAATACTATACAACTCAATGCGACACCGCGAATCGTTTGGTACCAATGACGTCACATGATCACGTGTCACTTACCTGTCTTCAAAAAGGGCGAAACTCGAAGCGTGTGCGCTATGGGTTAAAATTGGCTACTGTGAGAAAACGGGACAACCAATAAGTGTAAGATTTGAAAATATTGTATATTATATACGTATATTTCCGAATATATACTCAAAATACACGCTATATTTCACCTTTAATGTTTGTCTTTAGTCTTGTCTTGTCGTATCTTAACGGTTTGTTCTCTTGTTGCTTTGGCTTCTGCCATGTCACTGAATACTTTCTTTGTGGCATTTTTTTTTGTCATTTATACATGATCATTTACGTGTTTTATTTATATTGCCTATTATTGCTGCCTTGTTTGTTAGAAAAATGTACGACATCAACAACTATAGACGTCATCATAATGTCATACAAGCTTGTTGTGGTGTGTACATGGGATGTAATTGTAATATGAACTGTAATATTTATTCAACCAATATTATTCAATGTAGCAGTACTCTGTGGAAAGGAAACACATTGGCAGCTGTACATTTATATTTTACTAAAGCCTATGTGAACATATACAATGTAATCTTTATTCGAATACTATAACCTGCTTTGCTTTAAAATCGTGTGGTAAGGGAGAAGTTTAGTACTTTGTGTGTTTAGCACATGTTCAAATTTGTACAACCAATTAAATTAATATTAACAAAATGACAAATTTGAACATCCATTGTCTTTGATTGTTCCTAAGAAGTCTACCTTGCATACGTCATATATGTTTGCATAGTTTCTCATTGCAGTAAATATACCTGCAATCTCATTCAGTTAGAGTTTTAATAGAATCACTAAATTAACACATATATATGTGCAGCACAAGATTATCCTGTTTCCATCATGAACGAATATTTCATTACTTAAGTTTAACTGTAAACCGTTTATGCAAACAAACGTCTGCTTTGGTTTAATAATTGTTAATAATTTATGCAAACAGACGTCTGCGTTGGTTTACTAATTGTAACTGTTCCAAAAGAGTATTAGAGTGGACCTTTGGAAACGGCCGAACACGATACATACGCAATATTGCAGTCTCGGTGTGTTTGAGGCTGTTTATGAACGGTAGTGAAATAAGCTTGCTACCGCTCCCGCCCCCTAGCCCCGAGTTGAGCAGAACTCAATATTCATAAACTCAATAGTACAGAATTTAAACCATCCCGAAGATGGCATGCATATGGCGGTGGCCAAATTTGAGCGTCTGCCTCTTTTTAAATATGTTCTAACATTAATATACTTATTTACCGTATATATCTTGAAATAAGCTAATACAGTTGTTGGAATGGATACCAACATCAATATAATAATTACTGTCAGAAAAAGACTCTAATATCAACTACGAGACTACTACACTGTCGGTTACGTGAGATGGTGTAGCCCTTTTCAGTCAAAGCGTAGACATTTTCAAGATTGATGATGATGACAACTGTTAAGAGGTGAGTACCTGCTATATCGCTGTTTCACCTTTTAAAAACATGCCACCTATTCCCAGATGTGTTTAAATGAATATTCTATTGCAATGTATGCCTCGACAAAACTATTGACATGTATTGACCATGTAATCAATGTCAGAAAGATGGTGTTTATCGGTTGTCTGAAATCGAATCGAGAGCCTCTCTTTTTCGCTCCAGATCCAGTTATGTAAGCTTTATACATACCAGCATCTATGCAAACAAGTAAATTACATACAAACGAGCATGGAAATACATATTTTGACTATGTATAGTTTGTTTTGGAAGCGCCTAATGCGTTTAAAAGAATCAACACCGTCACAGTGTAGCCATTTGTATATTTTTCACGAGAGATGGTGTAGACACTGCGGATTTGAACCGATTTAGACACGGAGTAGACATCGTTTTTGGATACAGGTTAGAAACATCTAAAATTGTTTGGACACAGTGTAGACATATGTTCAACGAAGAAGAAGACTTCGTATTAAACAATGCGTTATTGTGTTTCCTTTTTAGTTATGGTGAAGCACTGTATATATATTTACCTTGCTTGCATGGATCATACATGTTCCCTAAACCTAATCCAAGGTTTTGAACTTTTATGGTAACGTCGGCCATCTTGGATGTTGCCTGGATCTAAGTTTAACACATATGAAAAGCATTTATCTATGGATCATCCTTGTGAAATTTGGTCAAAACTGGCAAAGTAGATTCTGAGGAGAAGTCGTTTGAAGCTGAGGGTAAATAAGGACGGACGACGGCCGTCGGCTCAGGTGATCTAAATAAATGGTACTAAA
Source organism: Cyrtodaria siliqua (assembly GCA_037043455.1). Lineage (NCBI taxonomy): Eukaryota > Metazoa > Mollusca > Bivalvia > Adapedonta > Hiatellidae > Cyrtodaria > Cyrtodaria siliqua. Next base: position 111,167 of record JAWPHD010001803.1, on the reverse strand, counting down.
AGCTCCATTGCGTCTACAATGATTGTGTCAAAGGATGTGTATAGTATACCAGCTGAAGCAAAACAACTCATATTTGTGCCGCATTTTCAAAAATACACATAAAAAATTCAATATATATCCAGTCTATACTATTTCTAAAATAATATACATCTTTGGTATCAAAGGAAATTGGCTAAAACGAAATTTAATTTATTATACATTGACTCTGAAATTTCACATTTGTGCTCTGCAATGGTTGTAGATTTAATCGGTATCGTGAAATAAACAACAAAACTATGACGAAATGGGCCAGTTTTGACTTGAAAGTGTGTACATTGTGTTTCGTGTGTAAACCTTTATAAGTTTACAGATACTAACACGTCTAGTGTCCACTATTATGGACTAAAACGTATGGACATAATCTACATACATATCTGAACATCCTAGCATACTAAGTATTTATAATATCAATCAATATGCACAGCTCTAAGTAAAATAAAAATGCCTATCGTTTCGTCAGCGCATCACAAAAGGAACCAATTTGAAACTATATCCGACTTTGCGATTGCCGGTTATACGGTGTGTTGATGAAATCTAAAATGTAATGAACTTTGTTTTGAAATACGGGATTTATATCCCTTGGGTTGCGCAAATAAACAAACTTGTTATCTGTCTCAATGTTCACCTCCCTCGAGAAATAAATTCCGTATTTCAAAACGGAAGTGCATTAAACTAGATCTATATGTAGTTCTTTCAAAAAACATGTTATCGAATAATTATTAGATCTGATAATGATTAGAATTATTAGAAATACAAATGATCGTTGCTGAAACTAAGCAATATCGGTGTCTTCTTATATATGTATTATAGGGACATAGACCCTGATACTAAGCAATATCGGTGGCTTCTCATATATATATTGTGGGGACATAGACCCTGAAACTAAGTAATATCGGTGTCTTCTCATATAAATATTATAGGAACATAGACCATGAAACTAAGCAATATCGGTGTATTTTTATATATGTATAATAGGGACATAGACCATGAAACTTTTCGAATTATGTTATTTAGTAGTTGTGTTAATATTTAAGGCAGATAATTCAATTCACTTTGTCTGTCTGTCTGTCTGTCTGTCTGTTGAGATGGCCCATATGATAACCAGTGTGCCATTTTCAATTTTCAATGTGAACATGTGTCTACACTGTGTCCAAACAATTAACATGAGTCTACTTTGTGTCCAAAAAAGATGTCTATTCTGTGTCTAAATCGGTTCAAATCTTCAGTGTCTGAACCATCTCTCGCGAAAACAAATGGCTACACTGTGACATTGTTGATTTTTTAAAACGCATTATACGCCTTTAAAACAAACTATTCATAGTCAAAACTTGTATTTACGTGTTCTTATGTGTTTCATAGATGCTGGCATGTATAAAGCTTACATAACTGAACTGAAGAGAAACAGAGGGTCGGCTCTCGATTCGATTTCAAACAACGGAGAAAAACATACTTCTGCCATTGATTACGTGATCAATACAAGGAAATGCGTTTTTCGAGGCATACATTCCAATAGAATATTCATTTGTTCACCTCTGGGAATAGGTTGCTCTCACAAAATGATCTTGGGTAGAGCGTATTGGTCGTACATAGCTCTTGTAAGCACTTGACGACATCTGTCAGTCACATGCTACTCCATTGTTCAGTTGAAACATATTAACCATTTGCATGATATATTCATGTACCACGGGAAAGCGAGCATTTTCATACCGTTTTTGTCGGAGCTAAGGCAGGGCCGTTCAATAAGTTTATATGTGCGTTAATGCATGTAAAATTATAGGTATTTTAAAATCTATCTTTCTAAAGGGCAAAATTGTTTAGAGGGTTCTTTCGTGTAGATACAAAAATTGCGTCTGTTGCCACGTTTGTCACGGAATGAACGTGGGAATGGATGGTTTGAGCGGAACGTTGGGTTATAAAGAGCATTGTTTTCCAGTCGTGGCCGGGAATGTTGAAAGTTGCTTTGCATGGAGCAGTCGTTTATGTGGTCAGTATATCTATTTTATGAAATGTTGATGTACATTTGTATTCAAGGGGCGTCGCCATCTTGTTTCGTGATATTGTAAATGCTTCTCAAACATTAACTTGATACAACTAGCATATTATTCTGAAATTAACTTTATTAGATAAACTTATTGTAGTCGATCATTAATTGTAATGCAATATTAAATTGATTTACGGTGGTTAACGATGATTAACGGTAAGATGATATACCTGTATATATGCTGATACGTATGAATGACGCTGTAGAATACGTATACATTGCTACACGTCATAATTAGAGAGTGGCTCACATATATTAACTAGATAATGATTTTTTAGCTCTACTGGCCGAAGGCCAGCAGAGCTTATGGGATGCCGAGTTGTCCGTCGTCCGTCCGTCGTCCGTCCGTCCGTCCGTCCGTCCGTCCGTTGTTAACTTTTGTCTCGTTAAGACGATAGGGCCTTCATTTTTCATCCAATCTTTACCAAACTTTAACAGGTTGTTAATATCAATAAAAGCTCGGATGAGTTCGAAAATCCGCCAGATCGGCCAAGTAACAGCGGAGTTATGGCCCTTGATTTAGTTAAAAATGCTATATTGCTATATTTTGCCTCGTTAAGACGATAGGGCCTTTATTTTTCAACCTATCTTTACCAAACTTTACCACATTGTTAATATCAATGAAAGCTCGGACAAGTTCGAAAACTAGCCAGATCGGACCAGTAACACCAGAGTTATGGTCCTTGATTTAGTTGAAAATGCTATATTGCTATATTTTGCCTCGTTAAGATGATAGGGCCTTCGTTTTTCATCATATCTTTACCAAACTTTACCACATTGTTAATATCAATGAAAGCTCGGACAAGTTCAAAAACCAGCCATATCGGACTAGTAACAGCGGAGTTATGGCCCTTGATTTAGTTAAAAATGCTATATTTTGCCTCGTTAAGACGCTAGGGGCTTCATTGTTCATCCAATCTTTACCAAACTTTATCAGATTGTTAATATCAATCAAAGCTCGGACAAGTTCGAAACCAGCCATATCGGAATAGTAAAAGCGGAGTTATGGCCCTTGATTTAGTTAAAAATGCTATATTTTGCCTCGTTAAGACGATAGGGGCTTCATTGTTCATCCGATCTTTATCAAACTTTATCAGATTGTTAATGTCAATGAAAGCTCGAACAAGTTCGAAAACCAACCATATCGGACCAGTAATAGCGGAGTTGTAGCCCTTGATTTAGTTAAAAATGCTATATTTTGCCTCGTTAAGACGATAGGGGCTTCATTGTTCATCTGATCTTTACCAAACTTTATCAGATTGTTAATATCAATGAAAGCTCGAGCAAGTTCGAAAACTAGCCATATCAAACCAGTAACAGCGAAGTTATGGCCCTTGATTTAGTTAAAAATGCTATAGTTTGCCTCATTAAGACGATAGGGGCTTCATTGTTCATCCGATCTTTACCAAACTTTATCAGATTGTTAATATCAATAAAAGCTCGGACAAGTTCGAAAACCAAACATATCGGACCAGTAACAGCTTAGTTATGGCCCTTGATTTAGTTCAAAACGCTATATTTTGCCTCGTTAAGACGAGAGGGCCTTCATTTTTCATCCGATCATTACCAAACTTTTATTTTTTTAATTATTTTTTTTAATTAATATATATTATTATTTTATTTTTTTTTTGTTAATTTTTTTTTTTTTTTTTTTTTTTTTTAATTTTTAATTTTTTCTTTTTTTTTTTTCTTTTATTTTTTTTTAAATAATATTTTTTTTTTTTAGCTCTATGTTGGACCAGTCGGACCAGAACAGAGGAGTTATGGCTCTTGATTTAGTTAAAAATGCTATATTTTGCCTCGTTAATACGGTAGGGCCTTCATTTTCATCTGATCTTTACCGAACTTTAACAGATTCTTTAGTTATGGCCCTTGATTTAGTTCAAAAGCTGTTTTTTGCCCGAAACTTCCAAAAAAATGAAATGGCAGTCACTCGCTTCATTGATGTTATAAGAGCCATGTTAGCCAGTAGAGCGTCCACAGGCCCTCTTTGGCCTCTTGTTTTATGTAACGATGATTGTATAAGATTGTTGTGTTAATGAACCGACCTCTAAAAGCATGTATCATTACAGCCTAAGCCTCCCGGAGTGGAGCTTAGCCTTTTGGGAGTGTAGGCCCTCTATGTGATTCATAGCATAGCGTAATGAACGGGTGGAGACGGTCCCCGTACCCGGACAACATGGTCAGGTTCTCATAGGAGCAGAGTGACAACAACGCCCGGGATACTTGGTGGGCCTGTCATAAGACCTCATTGGAGGAACTTCAGCACACAACCTCGGTGGAGATTATTTATTGCGTCATCAACCCTTATAGAAGGCTTTTGATGGCAATCACCGATCGTTGGAATCACGCATCATATTCATAAGCTCTCGAACATCAAATACATCGCGTTAGATCGTCATTCTTTGTAACATTTCGGATCATCAAAATTGTTGTAACTTCAACAATACTTACTTTTGTGTCATATATAGACAGTCTATATATTCAGTATTTGTGATAATACTACCTATGAACGTCTTATACGTTCATGAGAACAATCTTTTTCATCTTTCATCTGTGTATTCGCTTGTTATCTTGATAATTGTATATATTTTAACATATTTGAAAAAAGTTGCATTAAACTTATGTAAATACAGTCACCGGCATTGATTCTTTCCTGAGTTAGTCCCAACCACTAAGTTCATCATTTTGCGATAGTTGCTTGTTTTTAAAAGGGGAAACATAGAAGTAGCAGGCAATTTGTTACGACACTCACCTTTGTCATCATCCGCCATCTTGAAAATGTCTAACAGATAGTGTAATAGTCAGATTCGCAGCAAATACACATGTTTCAATTACCCACTCATCAACAAATCTCACGTCATCGTTTTCAAAAGAACAGTGACCTGAAAATATATTTAGGCCACACTGTCAGTGGTATATTCAGCATTAAAGTCGCCACTGAAAAACGTATTATACCTACCACTTTGGTAATACTACTTCAACAAATATGTTTAGCTATGATCTGTCAATAATACTTTCAAAAACATGGTGTATACATAGAGAATAAGACATGGGTATTTTCATATCACAACCTAAGACACCCTATCAGCCCGAGAGCTTTGTTGAACTGTCAGCTTTATTTAACTTAGATGATTTTAATTTTGACATCTTTAATTATCCCCATTTAGATGGGGATGCTCCCCGAGCAACTTCTTATGGGGTCTATGTGTCTCAACTTATTCGTTTATCTAGTGCTTGTACTCCATCAGGGTTACCGTTACCATAAACGTCGTAAAACCTTTGCAAACTTTTATTAGTGTAACCCTAGTCTTCGTTCCAAATATAAAAGTAATTTAAGAACTCTTCTGCGACAAGGACTATCACAACCTGACTTCTATGATGACGTGATTTACACATTTCGTAAGATACTTTGTCATGATCACTTTCATACTATCTTTGTAAAACTTGTTAAAAGGTTTATCAAAAGAGTTTATGACCCTATCATTTTGAAAAGCACTGCATGCTTAGTGGCGGACCCATTTACAGTTCGCCACTATGCTATCCTCTTTAATTGTGCGATGACCGGACACTATGATGACTTCTACCTAAAGCTCAAAGGATGGTGACGTTTGATGTTTGTCTGCAGTCTTGTCTTGTCTAGTCTTGTCGTGCCCTCAATGGTTTATTCTCTTGTTGCTCTGGCTTCTGCCAAGTCATTGAGTACCTTCGTTGTGGCTGTCTAGGCTATTGTGTTTGTATTTATATATACACGAGCATCTTTGTGTTTTACTTATATTGCCTATTAATGCTGTCTTGTTGGTTAGAGAATAGTTCATTGCGGGGATTTCTTTATTCACACTGTCCCGTTTTATTGTGTTGAGAGTAGGGTAAGTGTTAGGTTTGGTGCACCCTAGAACCTGGTTTAAACCCCAGCGGACTTTTTTGCCACTGACCGTTCCAATGCGGTAGCCCTATTGTCAACCCTTGTGTCTTATTTGACCTTTTATTCGTCTTTAAATTTGTTCTTTGTTTTTGTGTGCGTTTGTGGTTGACTGTCGACATTGAATGCTGCTTTTCCTGTTCGATTTTTATATCTATATTTACTGCGCTGTTTTCCAAGGAAAAACAATAATGTTATTAATAGTTGTAATCCCATTTTGATGTGTTCACGTTTGTCACGAAATTGTACACGACATTTATTTTTTTAAGAAATTTGATTTAAAATGAATGCCATTGAATTTGAAAGTGTCTAATTCAGTAAATGATGGCCACAAGTGATTATTTCATCCACGGATGGTTCTATATCATTGCATTTCTGAAATGTGTTAAACTCTCTTTATGGTCCGTGTATTATGCCCTATTTATTTTTTTATTTTACTTTTATCTATCATCTCTTCTATTTCATCTGCTTGGCATTACTAGTGAATTCATTTCCGTTGACTTACGGTCAAAGATGACAATTCAACGTACACATGTAAAAGCTACACCCGTTTATGTCAGTGACAATCCTCCTATCAAGGATTACGTCATATAATAGCAAACATGAAGAACGACATACATCAAGCTCTCGAAGAAAAAGTAAAAAGGATAATTGGTGAATCTAAAAAGTAAATAGGAAATCATAAACATACTTGTATTTATTACATACAATCTAGTAGACATAATTTATCTATATGTCGTGTATGCAGGCCTCCCACGAAGTATTCAATAAGCATAGCATAACTGACGTCATTTTAACAACCAAGCAACGTCATTCGTTCTCTTACAAGACCGTTCCGTGTAAAGGGTAAATTGGATAACTCGCGAACGACAGAGAACCACATCCTATAGGTTTATCTTTTTTTTTTATTAAAATCAATTAATTACTTGCTTTGTTTTTTTCGAGACTTTGTTTTTTTATATTCATCTATACGTGATGTCACATCTTTGTGTTTAACTTCTATTCTAACCTAGCAGGTGGGTGAACGTGTAGAGGTTTATTGCGCTGTTTGGTTGAATGTGTACAAAATGGCGGAAAAACAAGTCGAAACGTCGCCTCGGTGGGTCAATATATTTGTTTTTTGGCCATTTATTGTCTTGCTTTGAAACTATCAACATGTGTATCATGTGATGCAAACTTTGCTCGTTAATCGTTAATCTTGATAGCTTAAGCTATCTGCAGTATTAAAATCGTTATTGAAGAGAAACCACAGTTAAAACGTGTTCCAAGTCACGCTAACCTCGTCTTTCTGGCCAAATATCAGCATACATTCCAGTATTGAAATAAACATTACTGCAATGCATTTGCACCATTTAATCGCGAATATAAAGAAACTACTATTAAAACTACTTCGCAGTCGCTACCATGATTATTACGTCATAAATTAACACTGTATACCTGCAATTTGGTATATGGCGTGTGCTGTACGGCTCAAAAAGATTAATGGCGCCAAAGTGAACGTAAACAGCTGCAACATACGTGGCTGTAGCAACATACGTTGCTGTATCAGCGGACAATTTTCATTGCGATTTTATACGTAGTAATTTGTTTCCGATGCAAAGGAGAGCACCCGTTGGTGAAAACAACAAGAAAACTGTGATACAAAGTAGCAAAGGTCGGCCATAACGTTTGAACAGGAGATATTTTGATTGGATTTAATCGATAAAGAAAGTGAGAGTAAAGACACCATCTAGATGTTACATACATAACTAGCAAACTATCAATAGTTGGCGTATTTCAGTTGCATTGTGCGGTAATAAAGCAGATGACTACCAGACATAAAAATAAAAACAATCTCCCAATTTACGTTTTTATTTTATTTGTTTCTTTAATTAGTTATGAAACAACTTAAGACCATTTTGATCGTAAATAAATTTCTTAAATGCTTCACTTTAAATTACACTTGTTAAATAAACGTGATTTCATTTCATTTTCTTATACATGCGATATTTCTGCACTACGTGCACACATAACTGTCTGCATTTAATGCTTAGGTAAAAAAAAAAGATTTATAAAACAATGAACACAATCACTACAAGAGTTCGTGCTCGGCCGTTTCCAAAGGTCCATTATCATACTCTTTTATAAATAAAAGCTCTTATTCTTGTGTCATATCAACGACTTGTCTGATACTGTACAATCCAAAGTACGACTATATGCAGATGGTTGCATTTTGTACAGACCTATCAGACATAGTTAGAGCACAAACTACTTCTGGACGGTGTATCCTCTCTAGAAAAATAGGGTATGCGATTCAGCACTAGCAAATGGTACCTCTTGAGCATCAACAACAAATCTAACCATATATATGAACTAAATATATGTATGACTTAATATATGTATGATGTATAACAAGAAAACCAGAACCCCTCCCTTGAAGTAGACATTTCAGAGGACCTCAAGTGTGGACCCATATTACAACAGTTGCCAAGAAAGCAAACTCCATAGTATGCTTCTTCAGAAGGACTATCTGCCCAACATTTGCCTCGATTGTTTGGGATCCCTACATCTCCAAGACATCATTGTGCTGGACAACAGCCAAAATCAGGCTGCTAGATTTATTTCCGGCGACTACAAGATCATGGAGGGAAGGGGAGTGTTGATGATGCTAGTAGAGCTGGTCCTACCTTCCCAATACGAACGTAGCGAACTGAACAGGCTTGTGTTCTACTAGAAAGTGGTCGAATGCTTGGAACATGCTATACCCACTCAGGAGTGTTCAGTGGCAGTCAGGCCGAAACGTATTATAAAAGCAAAGTAAACAATATTAGTGACAATCAATAATACACGGTTTTAAGAGAAACCATGTAACACAGAACAATTCAAAAAAATCTGTATTAAAGCTTCGGTGAAGTGGGCCATCTAAGTGATAGTGTAGTCAGTGCCAATGCAATACTGGTCTTTCGAACACCTCTCCAAGCTTGTTACTAAACATTTACAATATGCGTATGCTGCAACACGTCTTGTGTTGCATGTATCCAGATCCAGATCATTTCATGAATCTAACTGGCCGCCCAATAATTGTATTCTGGTTTTAAAAATCCCCCGTCTCCTCTGAGTGACGTATTACAGATGTATTATCCAGAGCATGCCACCGGTAGTGTGTCTGTTAATAGTTTCTAGTCTGTACTCTGGGCTGACAATGTATTTTAATATCTAAGATTATGTTAACCTTTTCAGTATATCATCATTATATTCATAACATAGTGCATATTTCACAGATCTCTGGCTTTCAGAATACAAAACAGTCCATTTCCGTTTAATTCTTCGGTATTATGACAGGGTGGATTGTTTTTCTTGTAACGCAACATTTTGCGACACTTAAAATAAACACATATGAACTGAAATCGTTAGCACATTAAACCTTTTTGACTTACATTCAACTCCATGAACATATTTGTGTCGTACACGCGCGAAGTTATCGACGATAAACGTTATACGACAACTAGGCTATTACATAAATGCTTCCTACTTGCGTAATATTTGCTATTCTTGAAGATTTTATTGATGAAAATAAGTAATTGTTCTTTAAACACTATAAAAAACGATTACAAATGAAGGCATGTGATTTCACTGAAGGCTCAACCGATGTGGTTTTCATTCAAAAACGTTTGCATTGTTACCTAACCACAACAATGAAGACAGCTGATGAAACTGCAAGCATTTCTCCACATGATGGATGCAATGAATAAAAGAAATACTCACGATATCGTCTCTCAAATGTTGTGATCCGCCATTTAACCAACAGCGCTGCCTAAGCAGCGCCAAAAACCTTTACACGTTCACCCCCTGCCTAGTTTGTGTGCATGGATTTCTTCATTCACACTGTCCGATTTAGTTGGAATGAATGAGGTTTGGTACAACCAAGAACCGGCTATAAAGCCTAGCTTGCTATAAACCTCTAGCGTGTTTTTGCCACTGGTGATACCATTATTGTAAAACCTTGTATGTTTGTTGTGCTGCATACGTTGCTTCTATAAATCCCTTTGTTCTTTGTTGATATGCATACATTTGGTTGACTGCATTTGGTGAAACCTCGGTTCGCTTTATTTTACTATCTTGCATTAAGGCCTTTATATCACTTTCTCGTCCTGTTTTATTACGCCTTGAGCCGGGACCCAGCATTTTCGATATTGCAAACAACTCACGCGGCAAATTCGATCATTATTTTTTGGAAAGAGCAATGTCTATAGATGACATTTTTCCATGATAGCAATCTGGTACGATAGCAATCTGGTACGGGTAGCTTATACAGTTTAATTCGAACAATAATAGGTGTATCATTGTAGCATTCCCATCAAATTATGGATGTTCATTTTTGCACATTAATTATGTTTTGAGAATTGTTAATATACTTTTAAAATATGCAATTAAGTTTATAATTCATATCAGTGTAGTGTAATACAAAATAAATAAGCTTTGTTTCAGAACTGCATTCTGTTTAAACTCACTATTTTGCTTAAAATGGGAAGTCAAATTACCATACCCAATATTGGCACATTTTGTATGCATTAAGATAAGTATATATATTTGTTTACATTATATTAACTATTCTACGATGATTTAATTAATGAAAGTATGTACTATGAAACGTTCAGGCCTTTGCTTGCATATATAAGTGCAGCAAGGCTGGAAAGAGGATTCTCGCATCGAACAGGAAGTGTATTAGTCTTCCTCAGAATAATTGCAACACCAAAAGGAAAAATGTATTGCCAACATCACAACAGTCATTCTTTTCTAGCAAATGTGTTTATATGTGTTGTTTTAAGGAGCACATACTCCATCCGCCAATGTACCAAGAGAAGAATCGCTCAATGGCTGGATAATCGCGAGTTGCAACATGTCTGTAAGCCTTATATATGCCCATCCCATTGATGTGTTTTGATTGGTAATATCAATTAATGGTTAGTTAAAACAACACAACAAAAAACACACACTTACACATAAGGATCGGTACCCAGGATATCGGGATGGTACTCATTTGAATACTCCGAAAACTATGCTACTACAATAATATTATTTTCTTGATAGTACCTTGTGCGAAGGAGGGTGTACATTTGTAAAACAAACAACTCAAAATTAACAATATAGGCCATTTAAACCTTGAAAAAGGGAGATAGGTGAATGCACTTTCGTCCTTAAATTTTTTGATCGTATCATAGATTTGTTTCTATTTGGCTATGGTTTGGTTATCCTTTGGGATATACTTTTATTTATACTGTCTTGTCAAGAAGGTTTAATAGCGTGGTTGTGTACACATAACATCAATTTAAGTTAACCAATAGGTCGTATTGTCTACTGAACAGTACAAGTCGTTTATCCTGTATTCACCCCTCTTTATGTTTGTATATTGTCCCATTCATTAATTTAATTTGATATTTCTTTTATTTAGTTTTGTTGTACAGTGTTAACCTATGATGCAATTGCCTTTGAGTGCTTTGGTTTATATAGGACTATTTTTCTCATTTTATGTATACATAGATGCTGACAATGCTGCTGACAAATATACAGTAGCCAATGTATTTTATCCAATGCCTCATGTGAATACCCAATTGGTCCATAACTTGTTTGCCATGACAATGCAGCGGTCTCTTTGTGGTTTTAGTGGGTGGATTCATAAAATATACGACTTGTAAACATCGTTAAAATAGACTTACGATAACAGTTTCATTTAGGTCTTTATAATGTAATACCTCAACAAAAGTCCCATTATTGATAGATATTTCTGTTCTTAAACCTAACTCTGAATTGATTTTATAAAACAAGTGTACAACTGCAAGTCATAAACAAGAGGCCAAAGGGCTCACATGTTAAAGAAACAATTACAACAGCAATTTTCTAATATAACTCTATGTAAACCTGTGACTGGGGTCAAAGTTTGCCCCAGTATCACCATTTGAACAAACTAGTTAAAGAACCATAAGGTTATACTACATGCACAATATTAAACACGTAGCTCATGTAGATTCGGAGATTCCTTAATGGCTTTATTCAATGTAATAGTGTGACCCACAGGGCAGGACCAAACTTGAGTCAATTCAGGGTCACCATTTGAACAGATTTAGTAGAGAACCATAAGCTTATGCTACATGCAAAATAGTAGGCGTCTATCTCTGGTAGTTTCAGAGAAGATTTTTTTAAAGATGTTTATATACAACTCTATGCAAATATGTGACCCCTGGGGTGTGGCAAAAAAAGATGACCCCAGGGTGACCATTTTAGCAAATTTAGTAGAGGACTAAAAGCTTATACTACATGCAAAATATTAAACGTCTAGCTCTTGTAATTCCAATCAAGCTCTTGTAATTCCAAGAAGAATTTGTTTTTAAAAGATGGTCCTATATAACTCATATGTAAATATGTTTCCAAATGTGACCCCATGGTCACTTTTTTAATTTGTTTTTTTAGCAGGCCATAAGCTTATCCCATATGCAAAATATTAGACCTCTAGCACTTAGTATGTAGGGTTTCAGAGAAAGTTTAAAGATACCTGATTTTTATTTAAAAGGAGGAGATAACTATAATAACAGGAAACAGCTACCGTGTTGACACTGATATCATTGATTTTTTCTTTCTCTACAATGTACTCCATAACATGATATCAGTAAGAATTCGCCACTTGAGATGGTAGCGAAAAAATGTCTGGCTCATGGTCTATATCCATCGGTTTAACGTGCCATGTATATCCTCTTGATATGTTGACGAACTAGAGATTTATTCCACAGTCATCTAGGTGTCGTATCCCTTTTTCAGAAAACCTCTCAAAATATCCAAAATTGTGTGATTATAAATTTATCAAGTGATTTATGTTTATGTTTCGGATACCATAGCAGCATTCCTCGATCTTCATCTCTCGATTTAAAAGGATTTCATACATATACAAACAATAACAACGACAGGAAAGATGACTTTATCTTTGTCATCGGTAACTATCTACATTTAGATGGGGACGTACCTCGTGTTACATCATACGGGATTTATATTTTCCATCTCATTCGTTTTGCTAGGACATATAACGATGTGAATAACTTCATTGATCGAAATTTAAATTATTACAAGTAAACTCCTTCATCAATGTTTTCATTATCGCAAACTAGTAAATCGTTCTCAAAGTTCTATCAGCGCAACGAAAAGCTACTGGAGAAGTACAATACTACGGAAGCCTATACGTACCTTTTGAGTTATGACCTGTGACTTATTACTTACGACTTTCGACTTTTGACATTTGTCTTATGAAGCATGTATTTGAAGAAGAGAAATGCGGGAAATGTATTGAAGATGGAGAAATCAGAGTATACAGATTCTGAAAGGGCAAAGAACGAGACAAGTATTTAATTATTCTGTTGATTGATTGATAGTATATACAGAATATGAAGTAAGCTCGCGGTTTTCAAAGATCTTTGAAGTGAAAATAAAACAAATTCAAATCAGTAAAATGATGGATGCATGCAAAGGACGAAGCGGTGAACAATGAAACAACAAGCAATTGACCACGTCCGTCAGGTCTACGGGTTGTACCGATTGGTGATTCTGCTGATAACTTGCCAATAAAAAGAACAACTTCTTTGTAAATTGCACCATCCACTAGAATTGGCAAAGTGACTGAATGAGACAAATATCTAAAGGTTTGTAAAGATTGGACTTTTCTAATAGTCAGTGTTGAGGAGAAATGGCAGTTTCTATTGTCCATGTTATGACAGTATTAAAGCTGAAGAATATTGCTAGGTTGTTCTTATAAGCCCATGTCAAGTTTGTTATACATAAAAGCAATATTTGAAAATTTGTTTCATGAATATTTTTTGTTCAAAATTACAGATTACTAAAAGTAAGAAAAGTACTGAAAGACACAAAGAATACACATTATATTGTGGATGGCAAGAGTGTTTCACCAGAGGTACTTTCCAACAAGTCACATCGCGTAGAGGCGGGAGCATTCGGATCGTCCCCATGCTGTAGAAGAGGCCCAGTCTGTAGTCTTTATTGGAGTTGAAAAACAGTTTTCTTCCCAAATGACATGGATGTAAAATTGACATGACTGGTAATCTAGTGTCATAGAACAATTCAAAGACATGAAATAACATGAAAGGACAGAGCTGTAACGTTCAAAAAAGGGAACTACAGTAAAGATAAGGTACAGATGGCCGAAGAAGAAATTCAAAAATAGGAGTTTAAGTGTCAGTTTGCAGGTGGAAAGTATGTTTTTCGGATAGAAAATCAAGAGCCAAACACGTAAAATATATCACAGAGTTCGTCTCAGCATACTCTGGACGTATGAACTCAATAAGTTGTTATTCGATAAAAGATTGTTCTAGGGTATCAGGTTATCCGGAGGGAGGTTGAGGACCGCAATCCGTTGTTGGATGAGTTCCATGTTTCATCAGTAGCAGTATACAATAAACTCTTTATTGATATTAACGCAAATAAAGGAAATTTTAGTTTGTCCTGAACTAACAGAAGTACCAGAACATTGTGCAGCGATACATGTTGTTATACTTTGTATAAACATGGTGAAAGTGTTGCTGCGGGAGTAAAGTTTAGCATACTATCTGTGTCCTGGTGTATACAGAGCGTCAGTTGTTATTGATAACACACACTATTTTTTTGAAGCATCAGTTCAAGCTAAATGGATAAAACTGAAACTAAAAGGCAGCTGAGTTCCAGGATATTATGGGACACAAAGAATCCAGGTGTAAAACCGCCAGTTAGATCTGCCTAAAGAATATGCTATGGGATCAAAACCACTTGTGCATTATGCACAAAAATATTCCAAGTTCATTTTCAAATGCATAATTGCCTAATGTTGATAATATTGGTGAATTGAGTCAAGAACAATTCAGTGATTATTTATCTGCAGACATCACTGTGTAATTTATCATTTATTTTCAGAAGTTGGTGTACAATTCAAAATAGTTTAAATCGCTAAAACATTCATTTTACAAATAAAAGTGGCTTTAGACATGTGGGTATGAGATAGGATGAGAATATTAATGATTATTTGTATAACCGTTGTTTTGTATAACCGTTGTACTTGTCTTAGTTTATAATTGTCTTAACATAGAAATGTTAATATAAGTTTACCCTAGAATACAGTCATTAGTCACAAGTCACTAGTCACAAGTCATTAGTCACAAGTCATTAGTCATTAGTTACAGGTCACTATTCATAAGTCAAAAGTCACAAGTCACTAGTCATTAGTCACTAGTCACTAGTCATTAGTCACAAGTGATTAATCACAAGTCATAAGATAATGTATAATATAGTAGAATGGTTGTGTTCAACCTTTAACATCACGCATTTCAAAATGCAGGTTGTCATGAAAAGAAATTGCTGAGGGAAATTTAAGAAAACAACTGGTCAGTAGATGGATGGATTATTCCTTATTAAATTCGCTACCGGGGTTTAAACCCAAGACCTTAGGTTCCTGAGGCGAGCGCCGAACTTCTGAGCCAATGTCATCCCGTCATTTGTCCAAAGCTATAATAGCAGTGAAATCAAAGCAGATATAAAAATCGAACAGGAAATGCAGCGTTCAATGACAACAGTCAAGCACAAACATGCATATAAACAAACAACAACTACAAAGATTAATGACATCGCAAATATAAAAGGGTTGGCAACAGGGCTACCGCCTTGGAACGATCAGTAGCAAAAAAGTCCCTAGGGGTGGAGGTGGGGGGATGGGGTTAAACCAGATTATATAGTGCATCAAACCTCACTCTTACCCTATTGTCATCCCAATAAAATGGTACAGTGTAAATAAAGATATCCCGACACGTTATTCTCTCTAACAAACAAGGCAGCATTAATAGACAAATAAGTAAAACACATAAATGATCTTGTATATATAATATAAATAAACCTAAGCCTAGAAAGGCACAAAGCAATTACTCATTGACTTGGCAGAAGCCAGTGCATCAGGAGAACAAACTGTTAAGGGTAAGACAAGACAAGACCTAAGACAAACTTTAAATGATACCGTCTTAAGAGAATTTAGGAATACATCATCATAGGCCCAACAATCTGTCCGGCCATGGCACAGTCAAAGAGGAAAGCATAGTGGTGAACTGTAACCTCTTTTGGTAAACTTATTAACAAGTTTTATAAAGATTGTATAAGAGTGATTATGACCAAGGATTTGCGAAGTTTGTAAATCACATCACCATATAAGTCAGATTGTGATAATCCTTGTCGCAGATTACAACAATTACAAGGATAAACATAAGACACGGTATATGACATCACAACATAAATGGGTTGACAATAGGGCTACCACCTAGATCAGTGGCAGAAAAAGGTCACTGGGGTGAAACAGAAGAGTTATGGCCCTTGATTTGTTAAACAATGCTTTACTTTGCTTTGTTAAACATATACTTGCATAATTACCTGCTATTTTTCTGCTGTCATTACCTTTCATAATAATAGCATAGAAATAGTAGGTATAAATGTCGCCAAGGAAATTTAGGTCTATGAAAGTCATAAAATCACAATATTCCACCTTAAATAAGTTTGTTATATAAATCTGATTGAAACCAACAAAAATCAATTATTTGTCTCTAAATCTTAGCGTTTGTGTCTAATACTTGCATGAATCGTTAGAGTTTAGTTTATCTATCTAGTTTATTTATTTACTAAATAATACCATGCAGTCAAACTTTTAAATGGTCGATGCGGGATTATTCCGTTACAGCATTGGTATGGAACGCGAATTTTTTTTCTCGATCTCATTAAAATCAGGTCCTTTATCACGCTACAGCTCTACGCTACTAAGGACCTGACAACACTACATTGGAGGTCACGTCAGACTGACCTTACGATTAGCCAATCCAAATTCAGCCTTCAAAATTGCTCGGCTTCACTGCGCATGTCGCGTTTCAGTAAACGCTATGGAGCAGTCTACGCTCGGTATTGAAAGAGACAATGTCCGTAACTTTTACTTATAAAACACAAAATAATTACGAAAATAATTGCGTTGAAAAACATAACACACCAACCGTTATTGAATATTTACTGAGAAAACAACAACACAAGATTGTTTGATGTTATTCAATAGCGATACAATAAACATACGTACCGATTCGTGGGGTTGAACCCATACCAAAATTACACTTGCGGGTAATAACAGAACGTGTCGCTACATATACGAGTTTCTCAAAGAGTTTTATTTAAACTGCCGTGTATTTTAGTGTTTTTTGTTTCGTATTTGTTATTTTCGTGTTTGTGTACTCCTGATGAAGGCGTTAGCCGAAAGCGCTTGAGTTTTTGTAAACTGTAGCACTGTATAAATGTTTTTTTCCCCATCTATATATATATATATATATATATATATATATATATATATACATATTTCAGATACTGTTCCGAATGTTGAATTTCTTCATATTCTTGATGTAAAACATCCCATTTAGTGCATTTCTTTGAATTGATCGTGCAGTCCACTGCAATAACACACGAAGACTTTATCGTTTTTCGGATATAGATCTATGTGGATTTTCGTTTGTTCAGTTCACTCGATCAACGTCTGAAGTGCACATGAAACGCGCGATTTTATTAGTTGAATTTAGTTGATCTTCTCATGAATTTTGATTAAATGAAATGTCGATCCGACGTGACCTTTAAGGCGGTGTTGTCAGATCCTATAGCGGAGAGTATCAAAGCGTAATTAAGATATGAGTTTAATGAGATTGCAATTTTCTAAAATGGAAATTGTATTGGATTAGTACTGTTTAGCTAAATAGCTAACACTGAAACGCATCATTTTCGCATTTGCATGTCTTTTTTTCTTTTAATTGTACAAAGATCCATTGTGTTATTATATCTTTCATGCTTTTACCTAAATGTGTAAGGATTATCTAACAATAACAGTACGCCTTTCTCAACAGATCTTTCGGCATCTATAATTATACATATTAATGAGCTCCCTGTATACGTTCAAGGCTTCATTAACATAAGTGGAAAGTTAAACATTTGGCTTCAGGAGGTATAACACATCTTTAGTTTCAGCTGAACATGATTGCTTTGGAGATGCAAGCCCGACGTTATGTAGTGTGTTCCGGAAATATTTGGTCGTCGGGATTTCGGCATCCAAGTCGATCAGGAATACGTTAGTGCTTGTTTGGATGCATAAATCTACAAACTCGCACTTATGTATCCAAGCACGCACTTCAGGTGGACTTTTTTGGCTACCGAAATCCCGACCATCAATTGAATTAGTTCACAATTCATTAATTCGGGCTTGCCATAAGGAATATTAGCGCCCATATGATCTCTTATAGTGTGGATGTTCCAGTGCTGGGCAGTGTTGTCAAGCTCTGCTTGGACCAGCCCGATAAAGCATTATTTTAATCATTCACAACATATCGGATCCGTTTCATTAAACAGGTTGCTATTCGTAAATCATTGGAAAAACAAATGCACCATCGAATCTCTTGACGCCCTAACATTTCACACCGGGCTTCAATGCGTCGATTAGAGATATTTTTAGCTCAGCCAAACTATCGTGTATCACGGAATAGTAAAAAATGGCTAAAGAAATAATATTGTGTGTTGTTTTTATTCTCATATGGCAGCGCAGAACACGTGATGAAATACCATTCTTTCTCAAACTTTCAAGGAAATATGTTTCAATAACTGAGGGATAATTATTGATGGATGCCAATTCCAGCCATAATATTCGTCTAATGTAACCATCAATCGCCCCATGAAGTTAAAGTCCAAGTACTTTTAGTTTTTAGTATCCATCTACGTGCCATATATAATGTGGACCTTCTTAATAGTAATTCCGTCTGAGTAAGCGATGTGCCTTCCCCAAGCAGATTCCGGAAGGGTCTAAGTCACTCATAATTAGCAAAACCCTGTCCCGTGATACAATCAGTTGTTTCCACATGGCTCGATATCCTATGCACTAACCACTGTTTTTAATTTCGCTTGCTATCCGTTCAATGGCAACAGTTTCCGATGTACAATGCACTATATGCATCAAGTTGTTAGGTCGTAGAATTGTCTGAAGATGCCGCATGCAAAGTTTAATGCCGTGAACAAAAAACAAGATACAAATTTCTGGATATGAAAAGCTATCCATTATAAAAGCAATTATTAGCTGGATTATACTGCAAGTATCACCAGGCAATTGTATACTTGATAGAACAACACAACAACTCTTGGTAATATAACTCGCTGGTATCAGGAGACAGTTAAGAAAACAAGTTCGGCATCTACATCAAACCATTCGCAGTGTTCGTCATTTAAGATTTTCCCGCTTACCTTTTCATAACACAGAAGTCGTTAGGCATACATCTTAAGTCAAAAGTCATAAGTCATAAGTCGTTAGTCACAGGTCATAACTCAACAAGTACGTATAAGCTTCCGTACAATACGAACCGAAAAACACTTCTGCGACTAGGAATATCTGAACATTTATTCTATCGAGATTTGATCTTATAAACTTCGGAAATGAAAATGGTCGGACGGATTTCGTGACCATTTGGCCGCAAAAGAAATCAGGAAGTTCTTCTGAAAAGGATCCGACAGTCAATCACTACGCTTCATCTTTCTCCTGTTACAATATCGTGGGACTTTTTTATTGAATATTCTAAAAACCCGCCATGGGAGGTTGATGCATACAAGTTTGTTCCTCAGGCTTTTGTTGTGGTTGTTCAGTACAATTCTGGATACATCCTAAGTTGTTTGTAATTATGCATATTTTATATATATTTACAAAATCATACACGAGTTTCGTGTGCTTAGTTCTCTGGATGTGGACTTTATTGTTAGTAATAACCTTTTGATGGGTTGTACTTTTATTTACACTATATTGTCAATTTGGACTCTGAAGCCAGGATAATAGCGAGGTTGTGTACACATATACTGACCGTTCCAAATCGGTTACCCTGTCGTCACTACTCTTTGTGTTGTGCATTGTCCTTTTCATTATGTATTTATTTTTGCTCTTTGTTTGTGGTGCAGTGCTGACCTACCGTGTTTTTGCGTTTGGGTGCTGTGATTTCTATATTAACAATATTCTCATATTTACATATATGTTCACGGTTCAGATGCAGTACGGTTCAGATGCAGTTTGTCATGCGATATTTTCTAACCTTTAAGATTTTTTGCCATCGGGAATATAACATAAATGACCGTAGAGTGATGACGATATTGCAACTATGGCTGCATACGTATACTCATACTAGTGTATTTCATAGTCTGACTTACTGCAGATCATGGGACGCCTGATTGCCGATCTCGAGACTTCTAAATACCGATAATTGGATGCCTTACAGACCATTGAACAACAGTAGTTTGCTGCCAGATTACAACGATCTATTTTACAAAAAATGTAATTATCTGGAAAACAGAATTCAACGGTCTCTTTTACACACTAATTAATTGTCTGGTAAAAACTACATAACACTAGCACGCAATAAATAATCGTCTCGTAAAAGATTACATCTTTTGGTCACGAAAGAACGAATTACCAACGTTGTACGTAATTAATTGTCTACAGCACCAGCACATAATAAACATTAAATCCATGGTCTGCGCGCGTGTGACCGTTTCTATGTAATGATACTGTTATCATATTAATCTTAGAACATAAGACTAGGGCCTACCTTATCCGTAGTCGTATTTGTAGAGATAAAGCAGTTTACCTCTCACAAGTTTCTGTTTGGCCATTTTATCGTCCTGGGCTGTTTTTAGCATCCTATCACAAAAAATAATTGCATTTGATTCAGGGATAATAATGCGTACATATTTGAAAAAATATAATGAAAGGAAAAAGAAACGTATAATCAAAAAATGCCTTTACTACACTCTTATACACACGTAATTCCACGTAATATTCCAGATATATATCAACGTGTTTTGTACAAAAAGTAGCTACAACTAATTACAGAAAGGACAACTCTCTCATGTAGTATACCTTTTAATAAAAGTATTGGAAATCATAAATGTTGAAGTTTCGCTTGAAAAAGTCAAACCATTTCAGTATTGTGTTTAATGTTAATATATTGCAACGTGTAAAGCCTTAGTTTGCCCACCTGCTTGAGCCAGATGCGCATTCTGTTGATAATGAAACTTTAAAGGGGTAACTATTGGTGTGTTCGGTGCTGTATAAACCTTCGTTCAGAAAGGGCATGCCTAATGTCGCCCTGTACCAGTCGATTAGCAGTAACATATTAAACATACAATATATAGAGGAAATACCCATTATGCGCTTCCCTTTCCTTTCATTGATAATCTGGGACTATTCAACCGGTTGGCTATATTAAAGGAAACTATTTGAAACACATAACAAATCTCTAAATTTCCTTTGTAAACAAATGTAGTTTGGATATAACAACGCTCCTAAATATAACTTGCTGTAAGGCAAAGTCAGTCATTACCAAACGTTTCAAATATGTTTAGAACTCGCCGAGTTCTATAATTACATATTTTTTAAGGTTACGCATATTGTGTGACGATCTAATTACTCAGAGACTATCGACGAAATCCGGTACACTTGTTCAAAAAAAATCATATGTATATGCATTACTTATGATCGCCAATAAAGCTTTTTTTAAAAAAGATAACAGTTATGTGTAAGTACATGCCAAAGTCAAACAGAAATAATAAAAAAACACACGAAATGAACATGAGGTTATTCCTCGGTAATTCCTCATGAACTACTGGCAAACATATTACAACATGCAAACACAGTATCATCCACAGAATGCAAGCAACCAAAAATATGCACAATAACAAACGACAATTACACGGCTAGTTAAGCACATAAATGTCAAATATGATAATATCAGACATAAAAGGTTGACAATAGGGGTTTAGCACTGGAACTGTCAATGGCAAAAAGGCCATTGGGTGTTGTGAAATATTGTATTTCTGTTGTTTTTCTTGTTGGAAGCCATGGTGTCAGTTGCAAAATATAATTAGTTTCTAAATTATATAATCATTGCTACATTGTGATAAAAAACAAAAAGACAAATAAAAGCCCCAAGCCTACATTTCGTTAACTGTTTGACTGTTTAAACAGACTGAAAAATAAACCGCATTAAGACTATAATGACAAGTGCTCATTGTACCTGATGGAAATGCGAGGTTTGCTGTCTAATGAAGTGATGTTATTTTGGATTGCTCCAGAACGCCAATGTACCAATTTAATCACAAGTCCTGACTATCAATGGCAAGAGAATTGCAGCTTCTGACCAGAGTCTTATTTTCTACCTCACTACGTTCGTCGGAAAATAAATAATTTCTTTCCTATACCATTTGTTTATTACGATAAATGAAAACAACAACCATTCTGAGGTAACGATCGTGTATTGCAGTCGGTTAATTTCATACATACATCGCATTTAATTCGAACTTATACGTTTATTTCAAAACATATAGACCAGGAAACTTGTAACAATTTAATACAACACTTAATATTTAAACGAAAGTATCATGCTATAATACTACGTATGCGTTACGTATCATATATCTCCTTTAATATCATACCGAAAAGCATTTGGAGAAAAATCATATCTACTATACGTACATAAATTTAATAAAAAGGATCCAAAAACGAACACTAAAACTTACTTGTTAGTGTCGAACACATGTTTTTCTGTTTCAGTTAAAATGTACGTAAACCAAATATCCTTCACTGAGAAACCCCAGCCGCACACGAACCCCTCCACCAACCCCCCCCCCCCCACCACCCCTCCCCGCCTTGGAGGAAACGTGTACCTGTGACAAGTGCCAAGCTATACCGAGGGAACGTGTACCCGTGGCAAGTGCCAAGTTATTCTCGGGATATTTAACGGCGGGATGTTCACGTATGTTGGTGCTATATGCTTATCTAGAAACACTTCATTTGAAACATAAAACCAAACAATATATAATATTCATCATCAAAGTGAACACAATGAAAGAAAGACTGTTTATGAAATATACTTGAAAATATTACAGGTCACGTAAGTTCATCTTCCTCAAAGTACCAAATCAATAAGAAATGAACAGAACCACACCCAACCTAACCGACTGCGAGACGATTGTCGAATGAAAAAGCCACGTGTAGCACTCGCTTATACCCAAACTTCCCGCCGCTCGAAAACCCCGTGCCAGTGCACGAAGAGAACAAGGTCCGCAAAGAAAAACAAGTCAATAAACTCAATACATTTACCATAAAAATAAGTATCAAAGTTGAAAAGGAAATGCAGCTGTCACAGAACACAGTAAACCCCAAAACACGCAAAAAGACAAACATGAATGGCAATGTTAATAAGGAATAAAGGCATATGACGTCACAAACACAAAAGGGTTGACAATACCGCTACCGCTCTGGAACGGTCAGTGGCAAAAAAGCCGCTTAGGGTTTAAACCAGGTTCTTGGGTGCATCAAACCTCACACTTACCCTACTGTCATCCCAATAAAACGGGACAGTGTTAATAAAGAAATCCCCACAATGAGCTATTCTATAACCAAAAACGCAGCATTAATATAAGTAAACACAAAGATGCTCGTGTATATATACACACCTAAAACAATAGCCTAGAAAACCACAAAGAAGGCACTCATTGACTTGGCAGAATCCAGAGCATCAAGAGCATAATCCATTGAGGTCACAACTGCGAAATCTTTCAAAAGCATCTTTATGAAACTGTTAAATTATTAGAGATACACATCAACTTAATTTTAATGTGTCTTTGTTATTATTGCGTCTAAACAAGGAGGTGATATTACGTTGCCTAAATACAGCAAAAATTGGCATTTATTTTTAAAAAATGAATTTAAACACATTAAAGTACTCGTATTGCGTCACCGCTTGCATAAGGATAGACGATATTTATTGTTAAATAGGAAATGGATGAATTAAATTATTTAACTGTACGTTTCTCTAAATAACAGACGAATCTATTGTACACAAATGGTCTAGATCCTCTTTATGTCGGATCATTTAATTTGGGCCTCTTTCTAGCTATAACAATACTGAAAGAAACACTCAGTTACTTAAGACACAATAAAACATCATGTCATTTTCTGAACAAGTTAAAAAAGTTTGCGATTTGTTTCGTCTGCAGTACTGTCTTTACATCTCAATCTACATACAGTTGACCTTTTATATTAATATTTCGTTGTGATATAATTGGATTGTCTTCTAATGCTGGCCAGTTTGTTAGAAGATATTGCCTGGAAGGGATTTACTTACATGTTAATGGGAATGACAATAGGATAAGAGCGTAGCTTGGTGCACCCTAGAACCTGGTTAAATCCCGACGCCGTTTTTGTGCCACTGACCGTTCAAATGCTGGTCATCGCGTCGTATAGCTCGATTCTATTTTATCCTTGTAATTTGTTTTTGTTTTGTTTGCGTGTTGGCTGTTCTTTGAATGCTACAGGTAAAGAACCGTCTTTGTTTAAGGTAAAACACATTAATGTATTTAACAAGATCAATAACGATGGTTTGTCGGATATAATATGTTCATTGACACACGAAATGTTTTCTTTCATTTTTTTTAACTCATTAAAATGATACATTTTCACAGATCTAAATTTACTATGTTTTCGTAAAAAAATACTATAGTAGTGAACTTTTATTGCAGTATAATGCGTTACCAGTATTGCATTGTCATGTGACGTGATTATAGAGTTACTTTTTAAACTACAACTGAACCAGAGTTAATTTCCTGTATATCTCTTGGCGCCAACACACTACTTTAATTGTAGAGAACCACGTCCTTTGTTTCTATATGCTGAGTGCTTTCGTTCTAATGTCGTTTCCAATTTCTATTTTATAACTCTACAGTTTAAATTGTCTTACAATTGGCAAAAAACAACGACGCATTAAACGTGATTTTTTTTCTCAGTAATTCCCCAGGTCAAATTAGCAAGGGAAAATGCTCTATGAAAAAATGTTAAACATAGTAAATGATTATTGACGAACAATTTATCGACTTGTCGACACATTCATATTTCTGGCACTGCATTTTAGTGTCTTTACAATGTTTCTGTGGCACGTTGGTGACAAAACAATCACATGTGTACTAAGTAGATATCACGCGAAAGATACTCAATAGTTTGATTGTAAATAACATTTCAAATTACACACTATGAGAGCTATGTTCTTTCCGAGCTCCGATGAAAACATACAACAACAGTACACAAAATAATGTAAATTAACGATGCCATTTTTCAAAAAACTATATTATTATCATTTTCGTTTACAATGTTTCATACTTACCCCAAACGTTGGTAAAATCCTGGATCGGTTCCTGAGTATTGCTTGCATAATGCTTTTCTGCCAACTTCATTAGAAAAAAATGGAGAATGTTACTCACCGGATCCATTATACGCTATTGCATGCTGACGTTTAAGATACATTGTAACTGAAAATTGACAGCGACTTCAGCTATGTTCTTTGAATAGGTAAAACACATATTATTTCGAATGTTACAGAAGTTGTGTTAAAATGTTTAAATTTCGTGTGATTTTCACAATTTTCTTTTGCTACAGCACTTGCGTGCAAAATGTGGCCATGTGTCTGTGGTAGTATCGTCCCCTGCGTGATATTTTATATAAAATGTGCTTTATCTTAGATGTTATATTATAACTAGTGTAATCGGTTTAAACCATACATGTTCTCTCATGGAATAATCATAGCTTTTGTAGAATCAATACATAAAACAAATGTTGTATAAAAGCGAACAGAAAATGTAGCATTTATAAAATACAGTCAACACAATTCAGGCATTAAAACAAAAATTACAAGGTTAAAAAGAGATAAGGACAGTGCCATAACAAACTTAAACCAAGTTCAAGGGTGCATTAAAATCTTACCATATTTACTGTTGGTTATGTGAGATGTTGTAACCGTTTTCAGTTACAGGGTAGTCATTTTCAATATTGCGGACGATGACAAAGTTGAGAGGTGAGTGTCGTGAACATTTAAGTTCTATTCTTATGTTTCCCGTTTTAACAAGAGATCGATGACCATGAAGCTGTACTGATAGGTTTTGATAGCTAGATCAGAATTCCTGTGAAGTTTCATGAACATTTGTCAATTAGTTTCAGAGATGTAATTGCTACACGTTTTTACTATATAACTCTTGTAAAAAAAAAGATGGCCGCTGGCAGTTATGTTTAATGTCGAATCAAAATGATTTTCAACAAGGACCAACATCATGTCATGAATTTTGAATTTCTGACAAACCTGTTATTTTACTAGAATCAACTAGACATCAAGTGCAACATTTCTGTGAAGTTTCAGGAAAATCTGCCAAGTAGTTTCAGAGGAGTAGTCGCTACAATTTTTACAATATAATTCTAAGATAACAAAGATGGCCGACATGTTTAATGTAAAATCAAAATGATTTCATAAAGGAAAATATCATGTCATGCTGATCATTTAGAGAAAGTCCTGTATCAATGTCACTTATAGTTTCAAGAAGTAGTCGCTACAAACTTGTTTTTAAAAAATCTAATTTTGGCTGTCGCGGCCATCTTGATTTTTGCTAGGATCAACTAGATATCAAGAGCAACATTCATGTGAAGTTTCATATATTCATGGTTCAGATGCAGTTTGCCATGCGATATTTGCTAACTTTTAAGTTTTTCTGACATCGGGAATATAACAGAAATGACCGTAGAGTGATGGCGATATGGCAACTGTGGCTGCATACGTATATTCAGTATTCATATTTGTGTGTTTCATAGTCTGACTTACTGCAGATCATGGGACGCCTGATTGCCGATCTTGAGACTTCTAAATGCCAATCATGGAATGCCTTACCTCCCATTGAGCAAAATTAGTCTGCTGCCAGATTACAACGATCTATTTTACAAAAAAGGTAATTATCTGGGAAACAGATTTCCACGGTCTCTTTCACATACTAAGTAGTTGTCTGGTAATAACTACATAACTCTAGCACGCAATAAATAATCGCCTCGTAAAGGATTACATCTTTCGTTCACGAAAGAACAAATTAGCAACGTTTTATTTAAATAATTGTCTACAGCACCAGAAAATATTAAACATTAAATGACAAGTTCATGGTCTGCTTGCGCGTGACCGTTCCATTGTATTGATACTGTTATCATATTAACCTTATATCATAAGGCTAGGGCCTGCCTTATCCGTAGTCGTAATTTTTAGCGATACAGCAGTTTACTTCTCACAATTTTTTATTTGGCCATTTTATCGTTGTGGTCAATTTTTAGCATCCTATCACAAAGACTAATTGCATTTGATTCAGGGATAATAATGTGTACATATTTCCAAAAAAAAAATAATTTATCCTTGATCATCTGGGACTATTCTAACTGCTATCTATATTAAGGGAAACTATTGTTACTCATAATAAATCTCTGAAATGTCTTTGTAAACAATTGTAATTTGTATATAATAACTTTCTGAAATATAACTTGCTGTGAGGCAAATTAGACATTACGACAAATTTCAAATATATATGATGTTTGGAACTCGCCGAGTTCTGTAATTACATACAGTGCTTTGTGGGATATAGAATCACTTGGGTTAAACGTCTAATTTTAAAATGAAAGGAAAATGTTTATTTAATTTCTGATTTAGATTTACCCTTTTAGTTGTGTGATTGGTAATTTTCTAAAATAATTGTCCTGAAACTGTGATTTTTTAATAGGCGTTTTTTCACCAATATTTACATAATTTCATTTTATCCTTAAAAGTGCCAAACTTCAACAAGTTACCTTAATTGATGATTGCATTTTGACTATTGTCCCTAACATTTGTTAAAACAGCAAATAGTTATTTCTGAGTTTATTGTGACAGTATGAATTTTTCGTTTCAAAAACACACTTCATTCAGGTAGTATAGAATCTTTTTTTTTGAGAGGTGTTGCACGTAGTGATATATTTTGCATGGAAAAATGTCTCAAATAATTTCACCGTTAAATATGCTTATATGATATATCTTCTAGCCAGGAAAGTTTTGAAATAATCTAAAATATAGAATACATATCATGTGTATATGCATTACGTATAATCGCCAATGAAAATATTTATTATTTTTAAAAATATAATAGTAATGTAAAAGTACATGCAAAAGTCAAACAGAAATATGAAAAAAACGGAATGAACACGAGGTTATTGCTCAGTAATTCCTCCTGGACTATTGGCAAAAAAGATTACACCAAAATACACAAATTAACAAACGGCTATTCAAACACTTAAATGTCAAATATGATGACATCAGACATATAAAAGGTTGATTTGTTTGTTTGTTTGTATTTTGATTTACGTCATCTTCAACACAAGTAAGGTTATATATGACGGTCGATATTTTTTTGTGGAAGAAGTGCACCAACCTTTCCTGGGTAGAACCAGCACTGTAAACCTCCCGCCATTCGTAAGATTTGTCAAAGGGTGATAATAGGGTTTAGCAATGGAATTCTTAATGGCAACCATGCCAATGGGTGTTGGGAAATATTTTATTTCTGTTTAACTTTCTTGTTTTGAGGCCGTAGCAATTGCAACAATACAATTAGGTTCCAAATTATATAATCATTGCTACTTGTATTGTGATAAAAAACAACAAATAGCCTCAAGCGCAGTTATTGTTAACTGTTTGACTGTTTAATTAAACAGACAGCTGCAGCAAACACGTCTGTAAAAAATAAACCAAATAAAGATTCTAATGACAAGTACTCATTACGCCTTAGATTGGATGGAAATGAGCGATGTTATTTTGGATTGCTTCAGATCCATATATACCAATTTAATCACAAGTCCTGACTATCTGTGGCGCGAGAATTGCAGCTTCTGACCATACGTAAACTGTCGTCAAGAAACTCTAAACATTTACCTTAAAGTCGGGGGCGTTAAATGGGCGGAAATGTTAAATGTTAAAAGAATGTTAATGTTACAAGAAGCTTGTGATTAAACAAAATGAGATAAACCGGTAAAACATTATTTGAGAACACAATGTCGGCCATCATTTACGTAGTTCTACCGCCTCCAAACGTTTAAACGTTACAAATCCATTAATATGTTGAAACTCTTTGCATTCGCATCACACATACGCTTTTGGACGATGTTAAGAAGTTAGTTATGTCCCTGGAAAATATAAGCAAACTTACTATTCAGCAGATTCCGCTGTGATTAAAATAATTGAGTTGCCATAGATATTCCACTCTGAATGAATTCTCTTCTGAAATTGTTTCAAAGGGAATATTACACTAAATAACTTTCAACAGTTTGTTATAATTTTCGTCAACCAATAAAATAAGCCACTCTATATAGAAAAAGACCTGCTTAATATGTAAAGCACCTAATTCCGCACAAATGCTCCGAAATAGTACATGTTCGATGTCATTACAATGTGTATTACTATTTGAGTAATAGGATTATTGTAAACTGCGGAATTTTTTAAAAGCATCTTTATGATACTATTAAATTATTAGAGAGAGAGAGAGAGAGAGAGAGAGAGAGAGAGAGAGAGAGAGAGGTTGGGGTGGAGACGCATTACTTTAATTTTAATATGTCTTGTGTTATTAAGGCGTCTAAATACAGCAAACTTGCCGTAATGGCATTTTTGCAATGAATTTAAGGAAATGACAGTACTCGAGTTGCGTCTAGGCGTGTAAAAGGACAGCGGATATTTATTGTTAAAAAGGAAATGGATTAATTAAATTATTTAGCTGTATTTTGCTCTAAATAAGAGAAGCTTCTCCATAAATGGTCTAGTTCAAACATATTTTTGATATTTTATTTGAGACTTTTCTAGTTATTACAAAACAGAATGAAATATTTTCAGGAACATTGATTTCTAAAGACACAATAAAACATCTTTCCCGAACGAACAAGTAAGATAAGTTTGCGGTTTGTTTTGTCTGCAATATATTTTCTTTCAAATCTACATACATCACAATCTTCATGCAGTTGATCCTTCATATTAACAGTAATGTTTCTTTGTGTAATACTTATATTGCATTCTAATGCTACTCACTCTTTGCTTACTAATGCTGCTCAGGTTTTGCCTAATAATGGTGTCCAGTTCGTTAGAGTATATAGGTACATGTTTTGATCCACTGTGTGTTATATTAATATCAAAACAAAGATCGAAAAACAGATCAACAACACCGGCAACATTAACATTAAATTAACGCAATATATTATAATGTAAATAAATAAATGGATAATAACAATAAACATACTATTTAATAATAAGCTAAACAAATATTTAACTGCCCAATTAAACTTGACCGTCTGCTGTCTGTTGAAAGATCTAGATGTCAGCTATATACTAGCTAGACTTCGTGTGCAAGCTGTGTAACGTCACATATGTATCAATGGGCACTGCTTGAATGAGTGCAAGAATGGAAGAAAGAGAAATGAAAAAAAAGCAATACTTGTTTGACAATCATCACAAAATATATAATATTTAGTTTAAAGGGAATGTAGCGACACAGCCAAACAAGCTCTGTTATTTGAGAGGTCTGAAAAACTTTGAAAAAGGTGAAAGAATGATCAAAATCGGATGATAAACAAAAAAGATATGACCATTTAAAGGTTGTTCTAAAACGAACATGGGAGCCGCCATTTTTAGAACTATGACGTCATAGCTCCATATTACCATATATGGAATATTGATAAATATCATTTAAAACGAAGAAAATCACTGCAAATGAATGATTTTTTTTTATTGGTCATATAAAGCATTATTGCCATTAAGTATTACACATTTTTCATACAGTTGCTGTCATTTTTCCCCTATAAATCAGTAATTTTTCATATTTATAAATATTCCATATATGGTCATTTAGAACCGTGATGTAATAGCTCTCAAAATGGCCGCTTCCATATCCGTTTCAACAGGATCTTTAAATGATCGTATCTTCTTTGTTTATCATCCGATTTTGATAATTCTTTCACCCTTATTCAAATATTTCAAAACTCTCAATAATAAAGATGATTTGGCTGTATCGCTACATTCCCTTTAATAACAAGTGTTTTCGACATACGGGAAATAGTTTAGCACTCGTCCTCAATTTCTTTCATACACTTTTTATATTGGAACAATTTCTCTGCATAGGGAAATATTTCCCGTTTTTCAGGGAAATATTTCCCGTTTTTCAAAATCACTGGCAATTAAAACAATACATTCTCATATATCTGGATATGCTGAAACGTTTTCATAAAAACTAACACTATTAGTAAACTTTCATTCTAGTCTAATGTGTTTGGATTTGTTCACGCTTTTAATACTATTTATTCCACTATTGCATTGCGCATGTGACGTATTTGTCGAGACACTTATCGAACTAAGCTACCAGAGTCAATATATTTAATCTCATTTGGCGCCAACTACTTTATTTGTTGAGAACCATATCTTCTCTTTTTATACGCTGCATGCTTTAATACTCTACTCGTTTCCAATTTCCATTGTATAATTCTACAGTTCAAATTGTCTAACAATAGTAACAAAAACCAACGTATTGAACGTGCAATTATTTCGCAGTAATTCCCCAGGAGAAATTGGCAAGGAAGATTGCGCTCTGCAAAGTGTTTAAACATAGCAAATGATTATTGGCGACCAATTTATCGGCTTGTCGTTGACTTTACAATATTTCTGTGACGCGTAGGTGACAAAACAATCACATATATACTAAGACATGCTTTAGATCCTGATTAAAATATATCTGGACGAGTAAGCCTTTTCGACCTTGATTAAGATATGAATTGTAATTTATGTCGACTGATCAATAACGAATTGGCTGCTTGAAGCAATAACATTAACTAATCATAAAGTTAACACAGTCACGCCATTGTCGAAGATGTGATATAATGATTTCTAATACAGATACATTGTTAGTCTGATATGAGAAGCGTGTTATGTAAATAAATACTGAAAAGGGTATCCCTTGGAATCAACAAACACAAACAAGAGATACAATTAGCAGACTCGGTTTTATTGAGTCTGTTCATCGGAGGTAATTTAGTGTGCAAACACATCTCACGCCTGCTAGCACTGGCTTATACTTTAAAGCCACAAATACTGGGCTTAATAGTTATATAACAGTTGGTGAAAAAATCGTTCCTCAACCGGGACTCGAACTCAGGGTCTCTGGTTTACTGTACCAGCGCTCTACCAACTGTGCTATAGAGTACATAGGGTTAGGAATCGATTATTCACCATTTACCTGTACCCGGTTACATACACCCCACAAGAATGAAATTCGTCCCTGAATTTCTCATTATACAGGTGAACCACTGCTGTTGTTACTCTGGATGATCCCGAACAAGCCCCCAAATATAACAGGTGGTGAACAGATCGTTCCTCAACCGGGACTCGAACCCAGGGTCTCTGGTTTACCGTACAAGCGCTCTACCAACTGAGATATTGAGGACATGCGGTTAGGAATCGATTATTCACCATTTACTTCTACCCGGTTACAGTTATAAGATGACGAATTGCCCAGTGTACTGGGGCAAGAAAATGATCTTCTGTTTGATGAGTCAATCGATTTGATTTTAATGTAACATCTTAAATTTTAAACGTTTCCGTTATCCCCCGTTAGATACTAACTAAAGTTGAGTCATCTTAGATTGTGACAGAGAATTTCAAACAGTCAAGCAGAAATCACGTGATAGAAACTCGATAGTTTGATTGACGATAACTTTAAAATTACACACAAAGAGAGCAATGTTCTTTCTGATCTCCGCTGAACATACAACAACAGAACAAAGAATGAATGAAGCAAAATAAATAACGATGAAGAAATTCTATGTCGTTTTTTTAAAAGTATTTTTATGTCAATTTCCGTTTACAACGATTCACTCTTATTCCTCCATGCGTAAAATCCTGAATTTAACCCCTGAGTATTGCTTGTGTAATGCTTTCTGTCCGCTTCATTAGCGAAATCAATACAATTTTATTTTACTGCGGTGCATGCTTGCAAAATGTGGCCATGCGTCCGTGATAGCATCGCCCCTGCGTGATATTTGATACAAAATGTGCTTTATCTCAGATATTACAAGCAAGGTTTTACGCAAGCTTTATATATTGATTACAATTACCACGACGTGCTAGAGTACACATCAGCACAGAAATACAATTGTTCACATGTAATAGATACGTGTGCGTTAGCGTGTGCATTACAACACATATAAACTGTTCACTGTTATAAGATTGCGTTATCAAAGTGAAAAATGTAAAGGAACTGTTGCTACCTTGCCATCAGTAAAAATCAGCAAAAATGAAAACCAATGAAAATTAAAAAAAAATGAAAAGAAAAGAAAAAGGGAAATCAGCAGGCTTGAACCCTACCTTCCTGGGCACTAACACGGCGCCTCGATCAACTGGTTTACGTCATTCAGCAAGTAAAATGGTAAACTTTCAACATTACAACATATGTGTGTATACCATTCAAGTTCTCTAGGAATTCAATGCTTATTGCCACTTACATGAGTCGCAGTCTGTTAACCATAGACAATTATAAAACCCATATAACATTCAGCTGCCGAAGGCAGGCAACTGAATAA
The DNA here is from genome assembly GCA_037043455.1 of Cyrtodaria siliqua. Lineage (NCBI taxonomy): Eukaryota > Metazoa > Mollusca > Bivalvia > Adapedonta > Hiatellidae > Cyrtodaria > Cyrtodaria siliqua. Next base: position 77,633 of record JAWPHD010001803.1, on the reverse strand, counting down.
CTAGTGTCATCGGTTTAAACCCTACATGTTCTCTCACGGTATAATAAGAGATTATGTAAAATCAATACAAGGTAGGCATAAAAGTCGAACAAGAACAGCAGCTTTCACAGAACATAGTCAACCAAAATCACGCATTACAACAAATAACAACTACAAGGTTACTAAGTGTTAAGGCAAGTGACACCACACACACAAACAGGTTGATAATAGGTCTGTCGTCTTTATTTCCATTCACACTAGCGTTCGTTTAGTGCAGTGTGGCGGCTGTAAAAAGTCTCCCCGTGCTACGAATCAGTAGTGTTATTTTTTACTGGTCCTTTGGGACCAACGAGCCCAATATAGGTGGCTTTGAAGTAGAATACCGCTTAAGCCGGTGCTAGGGGGCGTGAGAAGTGTTGCTTCTTTCATTACTTCTCATGAACAGACTCAATAAAACCGAGTCTTATTCTCTTAATTGTGTTTGTTGCTCTCAAAGGATCACCTTTATCAGTATTTATTAGAAAGACTAACTAGCAAAATAGTCGATGGGGGTTTAACCTAGTTCTAGGGTACACCAGAAGTCATATTGCCATCCCATTAAAACGGGACAGTGTAAACCAAGACAGGCAGGCTATATTCTCTAACAGATTAGACACCATTCATAGGCAATACTTGTATAACACAAAGATGATCATGCATGTATGAATATAAAACAATAGAAAAACACAAAGCAAGGCTGTAAAACGTCGTCCCGACTACAAGTCAGAAGTTAAATTACTGGTCCTTTGGGATCGTCCCGACTACAAGTGAGAAGTTAAATTACTGGTCCTTTGGGATCGTCCCGACTACAAGTGAGAAGTTAAATTACTGGTCCTTTGGGATCATCAAGCCCAATTCTTTTAGCTTTAAAGTAGACTACAACTTAATACGGTGATAGGGGGCGTTAGGGGTGTTGCACCTTATATTTGCCTCTCATGAACAGGCTCAACAAAGCCGAATCTGCTACTGTTCTCTCGTGTGTGTTGTGGTTGCTTCCAAGGGATTCCGTTTTCAGTATTTATTGATATTCACACTAGCATTTGTTTATTGCTGTGTGGCGTCTGTAAAAAGTCGCTCCGACGTCAAATCTGTAGTGTAATTACTAACCTTTCCTTTGTGATCGTCAATCCCAATCCTAGTAGATTTTTCAATTGCTAAAGCAACGAGAATAAACAATTAAGGAAGGGTACGACAGAACAAGATTGACAACAAACATCAACCGCTACCATGCTTTCAGGATTAATACAGACGTCATCTTAATGTCCACACCTTGTCTTGGTCATCACATAATCACAGAAAAAAGCATAGCGGTGGACTGTAAATGAAAAGTAATTGTAATATAAATGTAATATGAACTGTAATATATATTTAACCAATATTATTCAATGTATTAGTACTCAGCGGAAAGTAAACACATTATCAGCTGTACACATATTTTTCTATTAAAGCCTGTGTGAGCATGTACAATGTAATGTTTACTCCAAAATATAACCTGTTTTATAAGTGCGTGATAAGAGAAAAATAATTGTCCCTTTTATGTTTAGCGCATGTTCGATATTTTATAACGAACTAATGTTAACAAAATGACAAAATTTGAACATCAATTGTCTCTGATTGTGCAAACTAAGAAGTCTACCTTGCATGTGTCATGTATATTTGCAGAGTTGTTCATGGCAGTGAATATATATGATTTGAGTATTAACTGACCAATCCCATTTAGTTAGAGTTTTAATAGAATCACTTCAAAATGAACACATACATATATATGTGCAGCATATGAATATCCCCTTTTCATTAGAAAGAATATTTCATTACTCAAATTTAACTGTAAACAATTAATTACTTTATACAAACACACGTCTGCTTTGGTGTACTAATTGTTAATAATTCATGCAAAAACGTCTGCTTTGGTTTATTAATTGTAATCATTTATGCAAACACACGTCTGCTTTGGCTTACTAATTGCAATAATGTATGCAAACACACGCTTCTTTGGCTTACTAATTGCAACTGTTCTAAAGTTGATCGTCTAACATTGCTATAAGTATCTATCATGTATACCGTTGATGTTTTCAAATCAGCAAGTACAGTTTTTGGAAAGAATAAAAGAATTAGTATAATAACTACTGTCCGATACATACTCTGATATTGTCTACGAGGCTACCGGCCCGATCCCAGCAAATGCATTATTTTCAATTACCCACTCGTCGGTTTAAAACAACGCTCAGGGTATTACTATTCAGAATACAAGTTATTGTTATTTAAACGATCAATAACCTGAAAATATATTTAGGTCATCCTGTCAGTGATATAGTCATCAGGGAAACATAACTGTTAAAATCGTTTAATAGCTACATATTATGCATATTATTTTATAGCTTAAATATGGCCTATTAATGCTGCCTAGATTGTTAGATAGAATAGTCTGGCGAGGATTTATTTACACTGTTTCGACAATAGGGTAAGATTGAGTTTTGTTGAACCATAGCACCTGGTTTAAAAAATGATATATAGGGTCCTATAGAAACCACAGCGTCCGAACGCAATGGCATCGTAGGTCCACCAGCGGTCCTTTTCTCACTGACCATTCATAGGCGGTACCCCAATTGTCAGCTCTTCTATGTTAGTAGTGTCATATGCTTCGCTTCTATTTAACTGTGTTCTGCGAATACTATATTTCCTGTTTATTAAAATCGCCTTTGAAATGAGATTAATTGGGTTCAGTAGTTTCATATTCATATCAGCATTTGAACTAACTTGCAATACACTGGAAACCATTTTTTTTATCTAACGATCAAGATCGTTCATACTAAGGGTTTATGCTAATTTCATTTTCTGTGCGCCTGGAAATTCTATATAAATGAGAGAATAAGCATAGTAGAACAAATATAGTCTTGCTATACTTATACACTGAGCAACTTTAAAAACGAAACACGGGAATTTCCCTATATATTGTATATACTGCACACTTAATTGCACATAATATTCCAAAGAAATCCCAAGATGTTTTGTAAGAAAAAAGTTGCAGTTAATTAGAGAAAGGATACAACTGTGATGATGTAGACGTTTTAATCACACTACACCTTGTAACAAGAACTTCATAAATGTTGAAGTTGCTCTTTGAAAAACTGAGCTAGTTCTGTACTGTATTTAACGTAAATAGTTTGCAAAATTTTGCATCCTAAATTTGCTCACATGATTGAGCCAAACGCGTACTCTGTCAATAATGAAACTTTGAAGGAATACTATTTGCTGTATTATATTTGTTGTTTTAGTATTTTTTTCAAAAGGAAAGGTCTTACGTAGCCATGTACTATTCGATTAAAAGCAGCATACTGTACATACAATATAGCGGAAATTCCCGTGTTGCGTTTTTAAAGTCGTTCAGTGTATGTTAGTAGGTATTCTTCTCAGTAGAACTTCATTATACTTCTTTGATAATGTGTAATAAAAGATAGATTAGTTTATGCCATTGATAATCCTCATATCTAGGACTACGTCATATAATAGCAAACATGAAGAACGACATACATAAACACTTGGAACCCCACCCCCACCCCAAAAGACTAATTGGTGAATCTTAAAAGTAAATGGAAAAGTATAAACATACTCGTATTTATTACGTACAATCTAGTAGACACAATGTATCTATATATGAGTGTATTGCGGTCCTCCTACCTAATATCCGAAGTATCCATTAAATCATAGATGACATCCGGAATATTATTTTTGTAGTACAACTTTCATGGCATACGTGTCTTATGAGATAAATAGAATCATAAATGTTCGTGACTATATATTTTTGAGTAAATATTTTGGATAACAGACTTACTGTACAAAAAGTTTAAATGAAATCTCGTATGCAGAAAAAACTATAGAAAATGTCTTTAAATGATCCAGATAGAAAAAAACAATATTCTGGATTGCCCAAATATGGCCAAGAAATTATGTTTACTATTTGATACAGTGATCTTGCTTATCTTGTTGTATTGTTCAGAAATGTAGGCTTTTGAAAATTGACGTTATTGAATCCTCTTATTAAAGTCAATGGATGTACGCCAAAAAGTATGGTGTATGGCAAACTAGATTGTCAATGAATATTTTCATAAAAGTCAGAGTGACAAGTTTCTTGGCTAAACACTTATCTTCTAAGTACGGAACAAATATCCAATACACTATACAGAGTCTTGTACCACCTAGATTTCATACTCAATAGTTAAATAGTATTAGAACCACACTGCAAACTTATAACATGGATGATACGTGATCAAACCAATTTACACAAAGAACTGATGAACAGTAAAAACCAATACATACTGTCGTAGAGAAATACTCTTGATGGACAAAGTAAATGTCTCAACTATAGGATGAATAAAAAATATTATAAAATTGAAAATTATTTGTCAGTCATAAACCCATCACGTGGCTCTGGTTTTGTAGATTCAAGTGTATGAACCATCGTATGACACTTTTATATGGTTACTTCTTTAAAGTAATTAGACATTACTAATAAAACATCAATCATTTGTAATACTGGTGAAACGTGCGATGAATATGTTTTTTTGTTTAATTGTTCATTTTTTAAAGATCTAAAGAAACATTATTTACCTCATGATAGCTTTGAAAGTCCTAACTCAATCAAATATAATAATTTGATGAAAAAAGTGATGACTTTCCTTATCCCGAAGATGGTATGCATATGGCGGTAAACATGGAACCTTCATTGAGGTGCTTTCACACCATTCCATGGCCAGCGGCGTATGGTCTCAGTTTCTAACAAAACGCTTTGACCTAAACGAGAAAACAATGGGCGAAATAAACAAAATGGAACTCAGCTGGGAGCAGAGGTTATGAAGCCTGCGTATCACAGTCAAACGACTAAATTAAAAAGCAGGCGGCAATATATCATAAGGGTGATTAAACAATACTCAGAAACTATAAAGGCTGGAGTAGTGGAACCACCTATTCGAAATTCAAGTAAGAAACCAAACGCATTTGAGGATGTACCACCGATATCTGTAAATATCAGGCTCAGCAATCTCCAAATTTCGGAACTAGTAACAGTTCTTTTTGATGTTTTTATTAGGATATTTATTATGTGTATCATTTGTAATTTCACATTCCCCTCCCGGGGACTTGAATTAACAATACACTGGCTGTTTGTTTGTTGACCCCTTTTGCATCTAGACATGGGACGTATGGTCTTGAATTCCTTCAATATAGTCGTCACGTCTGGCAGGCTATCTGGACGATAGGTAAGGCTTTAATACGATCTTTCCGATGTAGAGAAATGTTAACTCTGGATTGTTTTTAACGAATGAGCATCCAGTTCCCAAAATAGGTGGACCGATCTGATGCTGCTTACCATTAGTGGTGTTTACCTTCAAATACGTGCATGTATTTGAATCCGATAAGAGTCAACAAATCAACATATATTTGCATTATTTTATGAGTTTTTTTTTTTAAGTATTTCATAGGTATTGGTTTTATGCATCTTATTTACTTACGCAGCTAGACATAGAATTATGACAGTAAAATGAGCATGTCCACCGCCATATGCATGCCATCTTCGGGATGGTTAAAGTTCTGTACTATTGACTTTATGAATAGTGAGTTCTGCTCAACCGAGGGCTAGTGGGCGTGAACGGTAGCAAACATATTTCACACCGTTCATGAACAGTCTTAATCAAACCGAGACTGCTGCACTATTTCGTAGTTATCGTGTTCGGCCGTTTCCAAAGGTCAACTCTCATACTATCTTATTTACTAATACTAGAAATGATACTGTTTAAGACACTAATCCGTCAAATAACGGCAAATTTAAACTAAAACAATCGTTTATCAAAACTCTATGTTTGTGATGTCGTTTGCATTTATTATTGTTTTTGCCTTCTTGTTTGTCTGTTTGCGTGTTTGTTTCTGTTATTTGTGGTTTACTGTCCTCCTTGAATGCTACTTTCCCTGTCCGATCTTTTTATATTTCTTCTATACAGGTGTTCGGATCATATAATAATGCATAGATGCCGATTAAAATAATAGGTTTATTCACGAGTTCTTATAATACCCGTGATTGAATATGCGTAAAATAAATTATGACACTCCAGTTTTGGGTTTGGCCTGGCTGGTTAAAGTTGTTTACATTGTGTCTAGTATAGAGTTTGGATTCTCAAAATATATAAGTTAAATATATATACCGTGTCTTAAGTAGGTTTAGAAACGGTGTACATTTGTTGTAACACTTGCCTGCTGGTGGATGGATAGGGACTTTAATTACGAGTCTGTCTCAACTCATCGAAATTAGATCAGAAGAGGTTTACAGTGGTTATTTATGGATTTGATTTAATTCTCTATACAGATTAATTAAACTAGACGAATTTCATCAACGTCTTTTTTTGTAATTTGAATTCGGTTTGAATGCGTTCTTGAATGAATGATTCTTTACCAGCAGTGGTGTAATTTCTCCTTGTTTTAATATGTATCAATTAATTAAGTTTAAAAATAATACAAAGAAACAAACAGACATTTAAACGAGATATTACTTGCGCATTGCTGAATCCACGAGAGTAAGCTAAATGCTTAACCGAATATTGAATGAGACCGTTAATTTGTAGCAAGTATTAATTAAAAGAGCTTTTCACGATGAAGTGGTATATTGTATATAACGGACTTATGTTTTGTTGGTTTGGTAAACCTGCAGCATAGACATTTATTAAAGTCGCCGCTACAAATTCTTGTAAACACGATTCCTGTGATTGCTGGCGGCAAAAGCATCGCCCAGACACATCGCCTCACAATCCAAATGGCGCTACTAATCAGTAGTTATTTTTACTGGTCCAATGCGATCAACGAGCCCAATATAGATGACTTTGAAGTAGAATACCGCCTAAGCCGGTGCTAGAGAGAGTGAGAGGTGTTGCGTCTTACATTACTTCTCATGAACAATCAATACATCGAGTCTGCTACTTTATTTTCTCGGTTGTGCGTTTATGTAGCTTCCAAAAATCTTTATAATATGTTCTTATATATATTTACTTGTTTATACACCGTTGACGGGCATTTGTTGATATACATTTATATACGGTTTATATTACTACCATATCATCCCTTATTTGTAAATAGTTTTACCTTTATAAACTTACATTAATTTTTATTTACTACATCATTTCTTAATCTTTCATCAGTTTTTACGCACAATATGACCTATTTTTGTGTCGACGTGCCGTAAAACACCATCCATTCATTCTGTTTAAAACTGCATGACTAGTTGCGGCCCTTTGTTTCTTATCATAGTCAAATATCACAAGTTCTATCAATCGAAATTTCGGTAGAAATAGTAGTATCACGATGACAATAAAATACGACCATCTTCTCATGATGGCAAGCAATGCTCCTAAATTTGGTTTTAATCCCTACAAAACTAAATGACTAGTTGCGGCAAAAATGTTCTTCATATGCCATAAAAGGTAATTGCGTTAAATGTGTAGAATCAAAATGACGATTAAATCTTCACATGATCGTAAACAATACATTTAAATTAGAATATAATCCCTTCAAAACCCGAATGAATAGCAGCGGCCACAAGGTTCTTATTAGGCCCTACGTCGAAAAAGGCTATAAATTATCTGCCTGAAAATTGTCAAATCAAAATGACGATTAAATATGTTTATCTTTACATGATGTAAAACAATCCTTCCAAATATCTTCAAAACCCGAATGACTAGTAGCGAGCTCTTGTTAGGCTCTTTAATAATCCATATCTGCCTGAATATTGTCAAATCAAAATAGCGATTAAAATGATGGCAAACAATCCTACTCTTAATCCATATCTGCCTGAATACTGGCAAATCAAAATAGCGATTAAAATGATGGCAAATAATCCTACCCAATATGAATTGTATAATTTAAAAATGACTGACTAGTTGCGGTCACAAGGCTACAAATATACACAAATGGCTTTAAAAATTGTCAAATCAAAACGACGACAAGCAAGGTTTTACGCAAGCGTAAAATAGCTGCCGAGAGACAGTAAGTTAACATAATAATATATCAAGTCACGGGTGTTAAAACAATATTGAAAACATTAAATGTTGTCACGGGAGACATAAACACGCCACGACCGTTTTTTCTTACATTCTGCCCGATTTATATCATCGAACTACTAAACGTTTTAAATCAATGTGGGCGACCTCGCTTCGTTCTGTTCAAATACCTTGACATGCTTTACATATTGATTACAACTCACCCTTGTAACACGTCGTGCTAGAAGTACACATCATCACAGAAATACAATTGTTCACGTGTAAGGTATACGTTTGCGTTAGCGTGTCCATTGCAACACATATAAACTGTTCACTGTTACAATGTGTAATTATACGGTTTCGTTATCAAAATGAAAAATGTAAAGGAACTGTTACTACCTTACCATTAGCAATAATGAAAACCATAATAATGACAATTTTAAAAGAAAAAAGAAAAAAAGGAAATCAGCAGGCTGAACCCTACCTTCCTCAGCACTAACACGACGCCTCAATCAACTGCGCTATAGAGACCTGTGAAATTATGATTACATCAGCAAGTGAAATGGTAACCTTTCAACATTACAAAATATGTGTTTATACCATTCAAGTGTTTCAGACGAGTTCTCTAGGAATTCAAGTTGTGAAGCATGCGTATCGCCACTTACATGAGTCACAGTCCGTTAACCATATGTATATATAAAACCCATATAAGGATCAGCTGCCTGATTAAATATGACTATATTGACGTTGTTGCAAAACATCCTACCAAATATCAACTAATTCCCTTCACAAATGAATGACAATTTGCGGCCATAATGTTTTTATTATGCATTAAATGTCTAAATACGAAAAGTCCATAACTGTATGAAAAAACTGTCGAATCAAAAAGACGATTAAATACGATCATCTTGACGGCATTGCAAACAATCCTACCAAGTACATATTGAACTAAGTACGAACTGATTACTCCTAAATTTGGTTTAAATCCCTTCAAATTGAATGATTAGTTTCGACCACACTGTTCGTATTATGTCCTAATAGTCTAAGTCCTGAAAAAGGGCAATAACTAATTATGATCATCTTCATATGATGACAAACAAACGTTTGATGACGTCTAATAAAGTTATGTACAGTAATTTCCGAGGAATTCCACATTGGTTTTGCTTTGTCAATCAGTGACTAAAGCAAAATGTATCAGCTCACCACGTTATCAGTGGGAAATGCATATCCGCATGATAAATTGATTGAATGAATATGATGAATGAATTCATTTGAGGGAAAAGTTCCCGATTGAAAAAAAAACATCAACATTATTTTGTATTCGTGATCAGTTTTCAAAATGGAAAATGATTTCAATGTTTACAGTGGAGAACTAATTTGGATATGATACAATTCTATAAAAAAGTATCACTGAAATGCAAAACATAACTCATTTGTATTCAATACACGCCTATTGCCAGATATTTCTCGCAATTTTGTCTTTGTGTTTCTTATTTCCATAGCCATCATCAATCACACGGACGCCTGATTTATCAACAATCACACGGACGCCTGATTTATCAACAATCACACGGACGCCTGATTTATCAAGTAACAAAGAATGTGAATATGTTTTAACTTTTTTAGAAATTATTCTTAATAGTTACTTAATGCATTACGTGAATTCAACCTTATTACATTTTATTAAAAATGTAATGTTTTAATTTTTCTGGAAATACAATCAATATCAATATACGTATTAACAATTGTCAAGTTGGTGCTTCATTGTATTGCCATTTTTTAGCATATACTTTGATGAGAAATAGATAGCGAATTAATAAATATTTTGTTCTAGTTTTATTGTGCTCGGTAGTTTCTGTTTACCCCCTACCCCCACACCCACCTCACCCAGCCCAACAAGTTAAAGCATGAGCATGTTTGATAGCTAATCAATATTTTTCTACAACAAATATTATTTTTTATTTCTATGCCTTAATCAAAGTTTATACAGAAAAACGTATGTTTTTTTTTGCGACACCAAAGGTTCAGTATCTTAAAGAACTTGTTATTTTTAACTCACCATAACTTCTCAAAAAACAGTTTTAATACTCATTTTCTTAATTACGTTATATCCAAGCAAATGACCTAACTTTCATACTAGCTTTCTGAAATCAAAAGTTGTTTTCGAAAACCCGGCAATTTGACATACTGTACTGTACTCTACAGTACTGTAAATGACAACAATTCCTAAAACACATGTATACATGTAAAGACCGATTTTCAAAAAAAATATAGCTCATTTTCTCAAAACATTTCCAAGGTAAAAATATAAATGGAAATTATTTTCTAAAGCAAGTAGTATTTTCATTGAAAATAAGTAGTCCCGGCAGTGAAAATATAACTCCGTATTTCTAGTATTATATTTAAGGAATAAAATATTTCCCATTGCACACAATACAAATTTTCACAACTTATATGTTATGACTATCTCTCAACATCAACGAGAGGAATATACAGTTTCATCCTATATAAATGTGTTGTTGGAAGGTAGTGTCGCTTAAACCATTGCAATGTTGTTTTGCAACTGACGTTTAAAATGACGTCTCAACGCCTAACGTATTTTCTGGCGTTAAAAAAGACGTCTTAACGGTTGACTGAAGGTCAAGTTTGTTTCATCAATAAGACTTCTCTACACTATATACAACCTTACCACATCACATTATTAAAGACAAGCTAATTTCTCTTATTCGAAAAACATTCGCTAGAGAAAATACTAAATTCTTGGCATGTAATAATATTAAAGCGTTTTTTACTAACGGCAGTTTAGAAAATTATACTATGTGGACTTGCTATGAAGTTTATTAAGACCTCATCTTCCTATTAGAAAATATTTTCGTCAGGTATGGGACCACCGTTTATAGACAAATTGTTGGTATCCCTATGGGTACGAACTGTGCACCACTTGTCGCAGATTTGTTTTTATTTTGCTATGAAAGAGATTTCATGTTGAGTCTTTCACCTGATACCCAGACAGATGTTATTGAAGCCTTTCCTTCCAACTATGGTTAATAATATTTATCCTAAAGAACTTCAGCTTAACCTCTAGCCACGGGTTGAGCCAATATATCTGATAATAACGCATTTTTTCTTGATTTAGATCTCTCGATTGAAAATGGTGAAATAATTAGCAAACTCTATGACAAGAGAGATAATTTTAATTTTGACATTGTTAATTATCCCCACTTGGATGGGGATGTTCCCCGAGCAACTTCTTATGGGGTGTATGTGTCTTAATTTATTCGTTTTTTCAAGAGCTTGTACTCGAGTTGATGACTTTATTATTCGTAATCTTTGTATAACTAAAAAGCTACTCAATCAGGGTTACCGTTACTATAAACTTCGTAAACAAATTGTATTATCGTAACCCTGATCTTCTTTCTAAATATAAAATAAAGTAATTTAAGAACTTTCTGCGACAAGGACTATCACAACCTGAATTCTATGGTGATGTGATTTATAAACTTTGTAAGATTCTTGGTCATGATCACTTTCATACTATCTTTGTTAAACTGTGTTAAAAAGTTTATCAAAAGAGGTTATGACCCTATCATTTTGCAACGTACTGCATGCTTGGTGGTGGACCCTTTTACAGTTCGCCACTATGTTTTCCTCTTTAATTGTACGATGACCGGACAGGCTGTGGACCCTATGATGACGCCTACCTAAAGCCCATTGGGACGGTGGCGTTTGATGTTTGTCTATGATCTTTCTTGTCGTGCCCTTAATGGTTTATTCTCTTGTTGCTCTGGCTTCTGCCAAGTCATTGAGTACATTCATTGTGGCTTTCTAGGCTTCTTTTTTTGTATTATATTTACACGAGCATATTGGTGTTTTACTTATATTGCCTATTGATGCTGCCTTGTTGGTTAGAGATTTGATCATGGCGGTGATTTCTTTATTTACACTGTCCTGTTTTAATGGGATGACAGAAGGGTAAGTGTGAGGTTTGGTGCACCCTAGTGGCCTACTTTGCCATTGACCGTTCCAAGGCGGTATCCCTATTGTCAACCCTTTTGTGTTTGTGAAGTCGTTTGCATTTATTATTACTTTTGCCTTCTTGTTTCTCTGTTCGCGTGTTTATTTCTGTCTGTCCTCCTTGAATGCTACTTTCCCTGTCCGACCTTTTTATATTTCTTTAGGTATTGTAAAGGAATTTTAAAACCTCCCCGATAACAAATCAGCCTTGAGTATTTTAATAAACCATGTTGGATAACGTTTTTGCTTCACTGCTAAAATGCAGTATTCCATTGCTTATCATAAAATAGTAGTCTAAAAATGGAAAAGCCTATATAAACGATTACCGGTTACGCGTTTAATTGCGACCTTTCTTAATTTACTCGGAAATTTAAATCATCCAGTTTGTAACAACTGAATCAGTACTCAAACCCGAATCTGCGCCTAGAAGAAAATCGCCAACAAAAACTGTAACACGGACTCCGATCGACCGCAATTTTAAAATAACCGGTCGAACCGTTTTATTAAAAAAAATTGACGAAGCTCACAACCCGAAGGAAGGGACTTTCCACCGATAATACACGTCTTGCCACTGAAAACCTAAACAATAACGAAAGGATGCTGCCATGGGAATGTGATGAAAACCGTCCTTAATATCAACGGTCACAAAATGATCATTATTCCCAATTATCTTTGCCGCATCGGGGTTTTCAATATGAATTTAATACTCTCAGATCTATAATAATCCTAAAAGTTTTATTTCGTTGAGGTATACACCCCACTGGACTCACACAACATGGTTTATCAGCACACTGCACAATATAGATATAAAAATCGAACAGGAAAAGCAGCATTCAAGGACGACAGTCAACCATAAACACACACTGAACAGAGAACAAATTTAAAGATGAATAAAAGGCCAAATAAGACATCACAAACACAAAAGGGTTGATAATAGGGCTACCGACTTGGAACGGTCAGTGGCAACACAGCAATAACTCTGTATCATTATTAACAAACTCATATTGTTTCTGATTCAACTTATAATTTTGTAATTCAAAGGATTTAGGCTCTATGAAAGTTGAAATTGAATCTCAACACCATTTTCTAGACATTCAACGATATAATATGGTGCAGAAATGGCTTTCCACTCATATACTGTCTTTGGTAAATTTCTACATCATATTTAAAAAATTTAATCCGAATAAAATCACACTATTAACACAGTACACCTAATAAAATATACTTTTAAACAGTTTAAATCAATCTTTTTGAAACGAAATAACACCAGTTTTGTCAATAATCATCCCTATTTGGACTTAATCATCCTTGTCCATGGTTGAGTTATCTTCCTTGTTTTGTGGAACTGTCTCCCTTTTGGGAATTGTCGCTGAGCAAATGATGAAAATACGCATGACCTTTTACTTCCACTGTCTGATCTTTGACCTTCACTGTAACGTTGACTGGCCCTGCCCGGACCTTAGGGTTGGCAATGGATTTGCGGGTGGGTAACTTCTGCTTACAAATCCACCGAATGCAGAGTTTCTAATAAGTCTGCGTTCAAGCCAGAGGTTCTCGAAATATTTTAGAAGTTGATGAGTCAAATTGACTATTCACGACTATTGATGCGTTCTCGTCTTTGCGCATATTTTATTTGCGTCTGGTTTATTTTGAATAATTGTTCTGGTCTATTCTCTGTCCAGGTGCCATTGTAGTGAGATGCTTAACACTTGTTTCCGCGTACCGGGTGCATTTAGACGTACATCATTTAGAAATTTGGTAACTTTATTTTATCCAAAGAGTCTTAAAGCGACATGAATTCACCTGGATATCCGATTTTAACCCAGCGGCACATGCATCTGGAACTGGGCCGCGCCATATGGCCTTGAATTGTTGAATGTGCATCTAAAAGTCCGCTATTTGGAAGAACGACACGATTAGATCCTACAATATTCTCAAGTTATTTTCTCTCAAATTCCTAGAAAATAATTATTTCAAACAAATCCAGTCTAAAATTGACAGAATTTATAAATTCTTCAAATGTGTCTTCCATCAGGCAAAAAATGTGTCACGCCTCATTCGCGAAGAGAACAGGTAGAGAACAAATTATATACGTCACATCTGACGTAGGGTACATTTCTTTGAAGAATGGACACATTTACGAAATCGATAGATATATTTATATACCTACATGAAATCATTGCAATTAATATGAATCCCTGTTTTGATTTAATCATTTATATATGGTACCGTTTAGTTCTAAACACAGTCAGTGATTGCCATACATTGCTCTTTACATCAGACAGGGGCGTACCTTGAGCATTTTGAAATGTACGCCATATATGAGAAGCGTAGCTGAGAACCGAGCAGCGACGCTGCGAGTGGGGATGGGGGTGGATAGGTGTGGGAGGGGGGCCTCCCCAAAGAAAATTTTAATTAGGTGGCAAATGATGCGTTCTCAAGCTATATTTCAGCGTTAATATGGCATTTTGTTTGACACTAGCCCATACCCCTCTCAGTTTTCAGTTTTTATTGCATATTTGTAATTTTTGGAACTTTTATTTTTTCACTTTTGCTGACGAATTGTACGCATTCGTGTACGTGCATATGCCTGGATACGCGCCTGTGAGTGCAGTTGTGTATCCCGCAGCACTACTTTACCGCTACAATGTTATATCCTTTATTCTAATACACCCGCACTATATAGCCTAGTTTAAAATATTTCGTTATATTGAACGATATATCACTGTAATTTTTGCAACGTTAGGAGAATAAGCATTGCGCATTGCGCATTCCGCATTGTAACGTATGCAACGTTAGGAGAGCAAGCAAAGCAATGCGAAAGAGTTCAGATGTTTGCGTTATTTTCACATTTTAGGGGTATTAGAATAGAAATAGAACATCGTTTACGGTGAATTATCTATAATATATCACGGTTTGTCGTTCAATTGTAAACAATAATTTCACGATAAATTATTGTTTACAATTGAACTCCAAACCGTGAAATATTAAACGATAATTCACAGTAAACGATGTTCTATTTCTTAAATAACCATCAAATGGTCCGACTGCAGCAATCATCTACCCGTTTAATATCATATATGTTATGCACACCGATACCGACTCATCCGCCGCATAATTGTATGGTGTAGGATCGGGGTCAAAACTACTGATGTAGGTGCACCTGTAAAAAAGTGTAGGTGCACCTATAAAAATTGTAGGTGCACCTATATATTTTATGGGTGCACCTGTAAAAATGTAGGTGCACCCATAAAATTGTAGGTGCACCCATAAAATATATACGTGCACCCACACTTTTTATAGGTGCACCTACACTTTTTATAGGTGCACCTACAATTTTACAGGTGCACCTACACTTTCTTTTTGACCCCCCATAATTAGGCGTACGCACAAAAGTATCGGTGGACCTATACTTTTTCCATTTGAAATGACCAATCAGATTGCCGCTTACAAAATGGATATGATCATATTTTACTGCGGTATGTGTGGTGTCGCTTGAAGATTCCACGTTATGTGAGAAAGGTAAATTATCTGCTTTCACTGTCGATGTATTATAATTGCAAATACTATTGGATGTGCAAGCCTAGAAATTGTTGATAAAATGTAAATATAAATATAAAAAAAAAATGAATTAAACATAAACAGGGTATTATTTACCCATTGTTATGGTATATATAAGACAATGCGCGAACATGTAAAGGAGTGGGAAGAAATGAGATAACTCGACATCAAATAAATAAGAGAGAGAGAGAGAGAGAGAAGGGTTTGAAATATAAAATAACGCGTGTGTGTGCGTGCGTATGTGTGTCATTCTACGGTGTAATTTGTATATACATACTGTCCATTTGTATATATGCTGCGACACTAGAACTTCACGCCATAGTATATGATAATCCACCCAGAGATATCTACTGACACTGGTTATGTGTGCACTTTAAAACAAAATCACAATAAAAATTCCAACATCCAAAAGGTGTGTGCTAGAAGATAATCTCTTATTTTATATTTGAAATGCGACTAACTCTACACAACCTTCACCAACTTAGCATAACAACCGTTTTCACTTGATTTATGACAGGTGTTGTAAAACATTTCCATCTTTCACACCATCGTTAGGATGATTCCGAGCTAGGCCCTTCCTCACCTCAAAGTTCCATTCCAGTTGTACACGAGGTATTGCACACATCTTGACACGAGATTTCATCATTTATGACAGGTGTTCTAAAAACACCCGCTTACACCTATGGACATACGCCATCTCCAAATGTGCTTCCTATTTGGACCCTCCCTCAAAACTACAATCCTATGAGTACCTTAACATTTGACACGAGATATATTGAGGTGATATATTGCACCCGTCTTGGCACGATATTTCTGGATTTATGACAGGTGCAAACATACACTTTAATCACCGTCAAGGTGAAGCCTATTTGGCCCTCGCATTTAAACACAATATCATAATGTATTTGAATGCTTGTACAAAAAGACCAACGTTTTTATACATTGTTATTAATGTACACAGCCGGCATCTCAACCCGAGTCTAAAGAGCTAGTTTAGAAATGAAATGAAAGATTAAGAACAGTTGACGGTTGATTGTTGTTTGTCAGTTGAATAATGTTTTACGTCATTGCCAGCACATTTTAGAGTATATATGAGGGTCGATATTTTAGTTGTGGATGCAGACCCATCCACTTTATCCTGGGCAAAACCAGTACTCTTTACTTCCCGAATCCGTAAGAATCAATAGTTGAGAAGCTCTGTGACGAAGCTTACTTAAAGGGAATGTAGCGACACAGCCGAACCATCTTTATTATTGAGAGTTCTGAAAAACTTGAATAAGGGTGAAAGAATTAACAAAATCGGATAATAAACAAAGAAGATATGAGCATTTGAAGTTTCAGTTGAAACGGATATGGAAACGGCCATTTTTAGAGCTATGACATCACGGTTCTAAATGACCATATATGGAATATTTATTTATGCATATGAACATTTACTGATTTATAGGGGGAAAATGACAGCAAATGTATGAAAAATATGTAATACCTAATGGAAATAATGCTTTATATGACCAGTAAAAAAATGCATTCATTTGCAGTGATTTTCTTCGTTTTAAATGATATTTATCAATATTCCATATATGGTAAATAGAACTATGGCGTCATAGTTCTAAAAATGGTGGCTCCCATATTCGTTTTAGAACAATCTTTAAATGGTCATATCTTTTTTATTTATCATCCGATTTTGATCATTCTTTCACCTTTTTCCATTTCTTTCAGAGCTCGTTTGGCGGTGTCGCTACATTCCCTTTAATACTTCATTACAATATCACACTTAATTCATAATGAATATATCGGGTGCCCTATACCACCCGCGCCCTCACTCACATAGAAATGCCTAATTTACTCATGGACTATACACACAAGAGAGACGCACGCACTCATCCTTTGCTTACTTACGTTTACATTTAATAAATGGATACAATGACCATATCAGTGTATATCAGGTATATAGGATGATGAATAGTATGTACAAAACCAGTAGTTTCTTCTCATCGATTACAAAAAAAGAAACTGGTAGATGGGTGAAACCGATGAGAATGCCAATTTATGAAATTAAATGTGATTGTTATAAGATGAACCTTAAGTTGTTTTATAATGACAACAATATACTGACTTTTGCATTCACTTTTGGAGACGACTTATTTTTATTCTTTTTCGTATTCTTATTCTATTTTTATTCTTATTCGTATTCGTATTCTTATTCGTATTCTTATTCTTATTCGTATTCGTATTCGTATTCGTATTCTTATTCTTATTCTTATTCGTATTCGTATTCGTATTTTTATTCTTATGCTTATTCTTATTCTTATTCTTATTCGTATTCTTATTCTTATTCTTATTCGTATTCGTATTCGTATTCGTATTCTTGTTCTTGTTCTTATTCTTATTCTTATTCTTATTCGTATTCGTATTCTTATTCTTATTCTTATTATAACTGATATTATATTTGGCAACACATCTGTCTTTTATCATGTTCATTTGTTCACTACTTTATTTACTTCACTATTTTCAACATCAACATATTTATGCATGATATTAATTAATATAAATTACAGCACAAATGAATCGATAGCATCTTTCAAATGTGTATACATTACTTATACATTTTGACCCATAGGGTAGGTAACGTTTTTGTGTTTGCTCGCCCTATGGCACTAGGCCTTTTGGCGAACTTTTTGACTCATAGCATGTGCGTTAACGTTTTATTGCTGAATAAAGATATTTGTATTTACAACATACTTTCTCTCATTGCATTTAATTGTATCCGCCTACATTGTATTGGCAAAAAACATTGTAATGTTTGTTGTAAAAAAAATTTGATTTGAATTGAATTAAGTCTGCATTAATTATTATTATGACTGTAATTGGTTTCATTCACTACACTGTTATCATTGTTTGTATATAATAAAGTATTATCCTATATATTTAGGCCGAATAAAGACATCTATTATTTCTTACACGCTTTTGAAATACTTTTCTCACAATTTGTCAAACAGGTAGTCAGATCATTACTTTGATTAAAACGAAGAATGAATCATTTGTTTACGGTGTCTTTGTGTTGCCACAGCTATAATTAATAACATATTTTATGACTTTTTATGGGAAGGCCCTGCAAAAAAAAAAAACCGTAATAGTTAAGCAACATTTTGAAGGTTGTCTCAAAATGATTAATCTTAAAGCATTTATATTCAGCCTTAAAACTACCTGGATAAGACGGCTCATAACTAATGAGGGCACTTGGAAGCAACTGGTTGAAAAAATAATAGATATTAGAAAATTAAAACCTTTAAAAAACAATTGCAAAACAAAATAACAATGAACAAATTAGAAAACCCAATTTTACCTGCGAATATTAAAGCAATCATCAAAAACAAGAAAGGTTGCATTGATATGTATTCCATTTTTAAAAGAAATAATGGAAGTCCAACATTAAAAATCAAATGGGAACATATGTATGATATTGAAGCCGAAACATGGAAAGACATATATTCATCCCCTTTCAAAATTACCTCTAGCACAATACTACAATGGTTTTAAATTAACCATCGGCTTCTTTCAACACAGTATTATCTACATGAAATAAAAAAAACTGAAAACCCTTTCTGCCACTTCTGCCACCAAGACGAGACTATTGTTCATATGTTTTGGACCTGTCCTTCATCTCAGAATTTATTAACACATATAAACTCGTTCTTTTTAACAAAAAATATAAATCTGAATCTGTCAGAACATGCATTTATTTTTAACACAGGTAAAGAACAATCGACTGTAGAGTTACAAATTATTTTAGAAATGAAATACTATATATTTACCTCAAAACGACTAAAAACACCGCTCTCCCTTACCCCAATGATATACAGACTAAAGTATCGGTATGAAACACATAGACAAATCGCAATTAGAAATAATCAACTAGAAATATTTGAAAATTCATGGAGCAAGTACAACAAAACCATTGTAGATTAATCAGTATTATACTAACTCCAATCCAAGCACTCCTCCGAGTACAATTTTAGAGCAAACCCAAGACACTGACAATTCGTAAATCAATATATCATTATTGAAGAGCACTGTTATAACAACACATAAAAATATTTTTTTAAACTTTAATAGATTTGGCAAATATTGGGCGTGGCATGGATTGAATGTTTAACAATTGGGCTGCCGGTAAGCACAAAAGACCATTATGACAAGCCCTTACAGCAGAAAGCATTAAGCAATAAAGCAAATTGAATATTACAATATTAAGGACATAAATACATGTGCACCAAATTAAATGTTCATTATGAAAGCAACTTTTCTGATAAGCATTTAAGCAAGTGTTGAAAGCACGGTTGATATTCAAGCATAATTACAAGTGCACCGAATTCAATCAATTTAAAATGTTTTTTAGCAATTCGTACGGACAGCAAATTTGTATATAATTTATGTTTAGATTACAATTCAGTCTCTGGGTATACAGGAGCTGAATAAAGTTAAAATGAAACGTATATGTCCTTCCTTTCACACCTTCGCTGCCCGCCGATAATTAAACACTACAACATTTAACACATCAACTAGTTGTAGTCCAAAAGTTCCAGCAAGTATATAAGTGCACGTAATGTCCATGCCACGCCAGTAATTGTTGACTAGGTAAGTGGATCCAGATGAAGACATCAACTGAAATATATAATTCAGAGAAAGCAACATGATCTTGCAACATAAAACACTGCAACATGATCTTACAACATAAAACACTGTAACGATATTAATTGTAACATAAAAAAGTATCTTTTGAATAGAAGTCTTGACAAATAGCGAAAAGTCTAAATGAACTTGTAGGCTTCATAACCGCTGCTCCCAACTAAATTCCATTATGTTTATTTCGCTCTTCGGGGCATTTCATTTTATTAGATACTGAGACCATACGCCGAACGACAGGGGGAATACATTAAAGAAGGCTAACTCCATGTCCACCGCCATACGCATGCCATCTTCGGGATGGTTAAAATTTTGTGCTGTTGATTTTATGAATATTAAGTTCTGCTCAACCCGGGGCTAGAGGGCGTGAGCGGTAGCTAGCATATCTCACTACCACTCATGAACAGTCTCAACCAAACCGAGACTGCAATATTTCGTATGTGTCGTGCTCGGCCGTTTCCAAAGGTCCATTATCATACTCTTTGTGTACTTATACAATGTGATGACACTAGTGTCGATTTAAATCAATGATCCTGTGGGTCGGGAGGGAGGGAAATTAAGTTTTTAACTGTAAGCTCAAAACATATCATACCTCTCTGTTAAAATCTTGACGAAAGGGGCATGCCGGTGTGCATGTAGAAAAATGCACCGTGAAATTTACTCAATCTCAATAATTACCTACAGCTAGTGTTTCCTCCAATAACCATTGACTATAACAGATATTATAGTCAGTAATATTGAATATTTAATACTTACATATACAATTTTTATAAGCAGATGGGCCTTTGGACAGCAATCAACTGTTAGGTAAAGAAGTGTTCTTTTTTCTTAAACAGAATTGTTTTTTTCTTCCTGAAATCATAATTTTTATGCTCCCTGCCATAACCGTACAATACATGTATATTTTCTGTATAAATTGTAATTTCATTATGCTGAAATATTATTTCATATGAATATTGCATGTAAATGTAAAGATATTGTAAGGTGTGGCAAGGGATGGTCCTCCCCGACCCTTGCTCCACCAATTGATGGGGAGATCAAATGGGTCGTCAGAAGACGGCTCAAAAAAAAAAATCAAAAAAAATCCATCATTACATTCTGAAAAAATTAACACCATATACAGACTGATTATTTCATGCTTTCCAAAAAACATTATTAAGGGGCTAATGTCCTATGTTGAAGGGGCTTTTGTCCGCATGTGCAATATCAAGAAGGGGCTTTTGTCAGCCTGTGCAAAATCATGAAGGGGATAATGTCCTATGGTGAAGGGGCTATTGTCCGCATGTGCAATATCATGAAGGCGCTATTGTCCGCTCATGCAAATTTGAGCTTAGGGGCTATTTCCTAGGGGCTAATGTCCTACATTCGCGTAATTCATATACTGGTAACTACAGTACTTCTAAATAATTACTCATTATGCATATTTATTAATAATATAGTCAAATCAATAGATAAACTTAATTAATTTAATGTTAAGTACAGTATACTACAAATATGTCATTATGTAAATATTTAAATCAAAGAGGAACACTTTTCCTTTTGAAAACAATACATCATTCGCATAATGGTGTTTCTTCAAAACATGTAAATATATATTGTTTTTCACACACAGAAACTATTTCAGTTTTTGTATTTGGCCTTTTTAAAAACCTTATAGCATCATGTGAATTAATATTAATGATTTTTACAGACAAACTAGTTCATTACAGAGAATACAAAAAGAATATCGAACAAATCAAGTGACCTAGTTAAGAGCACATTAGCAGATAAGATTAGGTTTATTCAGATTGAGAATGTCATTCATAGAAGCGGGTCGTTGGCATAAACCACAGAATAAATGTAGTATATGTGAAGTCCTAGAAGTCGAATACAATTTTCTATTGGCAGGTTCTGTATATAATGAACTAAGATCAAAGATTATCGATCATTAATGATTGAGTGAGTGAATGAGTGAGTGAGTGTCTTTATTTCTAGAGTATAACCTAATTAGCCAACACTAATCTCACTTGGGGCCCTCTATAAAGTCATACATTTACAATGCAAAACATATAAAAACAACAACAACTGATATTTCCTTTAAACCAGCGTGCACACATACACATATACACGTACGCACACACACATTCACATCCATGTAAACATTCATTCTTATTATAAAACGGAAGAAGAAGCACTTTATTTCAAAATCAGTTAGCCATAGGCCCACGTGATCATACAATATATACAGATACACTTTTTAACAGACGTAGCAAGATTTGTACATACGTGTATTAACAAATATCATACGCAAAAATAACAATAGTTATACTGTTTACTTCTTTTTAAAAAAACAAAAAAAACAGAAAACAAAAATAGAAACAGAACACACGAACACCTCAGAATTTCCATTTAAGATTTCACGGTGAAGGTGACTCAACATATATAAATATATCAATCTTATGGTTGATGCATTATACTTAATCATATCCATATCATGGACATATAAGCACATACACATACATTTCAAACACAATCAAAAATGCTCTATGTGCATTTTCAAACGTGATAAACAATCTCCACCTCTCTCGCCACATCCTAAATATACATATCAATGACGAAAAATCATCAAATGGAATTTAAAAATGTATACATCAGCATACATCAGCAAAGGCATCAAGATACATGCGTTCTAAATAAGTGGTATAGATGTTACCGGATTAATAGCTATAATAATAATAATAATAATAATAATAATAATAATAACATAAATTCGGCACATTATATTGTTGTTACTTTTCAACATTTATGGATAATTCATACTTATAAAGCATTTTAACACTTTAAACAGCCGTTTGAGTCTTTAGTTTATGTTAACTATTTGTCATACTGCAAAGAAAATTCTCAGTATTTCATTGGTCAATGCGCCGTAGACATGAGCCCATGTCCCATGTCTACGTCTCGAGACGTGAACATAGGACGAATTCCCCGTAGGTACCCCATTACTGCAATACACAAAAACAAAATGGCGACGATAACGTTGCCGATTCGTTTTGGAAACCGCCGATTGTTTCCTTCCTATCGCTTTTCTGCGCTTTCCAATGTGTGTAAAAGTCTGAAATAATCGTAAGTGTATTTTTTTGGCAACTTTACAGATAATAAAACATTAACATAGTGACAAAATACGTTTATTTTATTAAAAAATCCGCCAAATTGAACGACGTTAGAGCGATGACGTCACGAAAGTAAACAACGTCTAGTTAGAGGCACGTTACGGGGTTATTGGCGCAATAAAAATGAAATCGTGTTTTTGGCTGTTTTTTTCATAACAAATGGTTACAACTTTGAAGTATGACAAATTCGTTATTAGGATTCTTGACTGGGAACATGGGCTCACATTCCCTGCCTGGAAATATATATTCCCCCTCGCCTAACGGCTCGGGTGAATATAATTTCCAGGCAGGGAATGTGAGCCCATGTCCCCTGTCAAGAATTCTAATAACTAATAATGTATACTAAGAAATATAAAAAGATCGGACAGGGAAAGTAGCATTCAAGGAGGACAGTAAACCACAAAACACAGAAACAAACACGCAAACAGACAAACAAGAAGGCAAAAGCAATAATAAATGCAAACGACATCACAAACACAAAAAGGGTTGACAATAGGGCTACCGCCTTGGAACGGTCAGTGGCAAAGTAGGCCACTGGGGGTTTAAACCGGTTCTAGGGTGCACCAAACCTCACACTTACCCTACTGTCATCCCATTAAAACAGGACAGTATAAATAAAGAAATCCCCGCCATGCTCTAATCTCTAACCAACAAGGCAGCACCAATAGGCAATATAAGTAAAACACAAATACGCTCGTGTAAATATAATACAAAAAAACAATAGCCTAGAAAGCCACAATGAAGGTACTCAGTGACTTTGCAGAAGCCAGAGCAGTAAGAGAATAAACCATTAAGGGCACGACAAGAAAGATCATGGACAAACATCAAACGCCACTGTCCCAATGGGCTTTAGGTAGGCGTCATCACAGGGTCCACAGCCTGTCCGGTCATCGTACAATTAAAGAGGAAAGCATAGTGGCGAACTGTAAAAGGGTCCACCACCAAGCATGCAGTACGTTGCAAAATGATAGGGTCATAACCTCTTTTGATAAACATTTTAACAAGTTTAACAAAGATAGTATGAAAGTGATCATGACCTAGAATCTTACGAAGTTTATAAATCACATCACCATAGAAGTCAGGTTGTGATAGTACTTGTCGCAGAAGAGTCCTTAAAGTACTTTTATATTTGGAAAGAAGATCAGGGTTACGATAATACAATTTTGCAAAGGTTTTACGAAGTTTATGGTAACGGTAACCCTGATTGAGTAACTTTTTAGTTATACAAATATTACGAATATTAAAGTCCTCAACTCGAGTACAAGCTCTAGAAAAACGAATAAGTTGAGACTCATATACCCCATAAGAAGTTGCTCGGGGAACATCCCCATCCAAGTGGGGATAATTAACAATGTCAAAATTAAAATCATCTCTCTTGTCATAGATTTTGCTAATTATTTTACCATTTTCAATCGAGAGATCTAAATCAAGAAAAGAAGCGTTATCATCAGATATATTAGCTTTGTTAAGCTGAAGTTCTTTAGGATAAATATAATTAACCATAGTTGGAAAGAAAGTGTTGTCAATGTTCAATATGTCATCCAGATACCGAGAGGTATCATTAAAGGCTTCAATAACAACTGCCTGGGTATCTGGTGAAAGACTCAACATGAAATCCCTTTCATAGCAAAATAAGAACAAATCTGCGACAAGTGGTGCACAGTTCGTACCCATAGGGATACCAACAATTTGTCTATAAACGGTGGTTCCATACCTGACGAAAATATTATCTAATAGGAAGATGAGTGCTTCACAAACTTCATAGCAAGTCCAAATAGTATAATTGTGGACCTACATTAGTTGATTTTTGCCGCATGCGGGAGGTTGTGTGTTCAATACTCGACCAAGTCATGCGCATTTTATATGGCCTGATGCAATCCTATTTTGTTAAGAAAACATTTTTGCATCCGCTGGCAGCCATGTTTTATGTCGAATCAAAATTCTTTTCGACAAGGACCAACATTATGTCATGCTGATCATTTTAGAAAGTCACATATCAATATCACTTATAGTTTTCAAGAAGTAGTTGCTAAAAACTTGCTTTTAAAATTATATTTTTTTTTAGCTTTGGCGGCCATCTTAGATTTGTCGTCAACGTGCATTTTTGCTAGGATCAACTAGACATTATGGGCAGCATTTCTGTAATGTTTCAAAACATCAACCCAGTATAGTTTCAGAGGAGTAGCCGCTACAAATGGGTCCGAACTGGCTTTGAATGTCGAACCCGAACTGGTGTTGAATGTTGAACCCCGAACTGGCTTTGCATGTTGAACCCGAACTGGTTTTGAATGTTGAACCCGAACTGTCTTTGAATGTTGAACCCCGAACTGGGTTTGAATGTCGAACCCGAACTGGTGTCGAATGTTGAACCCCGAACTGGCTTTGCATGTTGAACCCGAACTGGTTTTGAATGTTGAACCCGCACTGTCTTTGAATGTTGAACCCCGAACTGGGTTTGAATGTTGAACCCCAAACTGGTTTTGAATGTTGAACCCCGAACTGGGTTCGAATGTCGAACCCCGAACTGGTTTTGAATTTTGAACCCCGAAATGGCTTTGAATGTTGAACTCCAAACTGGTTTCGAACTGACTTTGAATGTCGAACCCCGAAACCCGAGCCAACTTCACACACATGAATTATTGTACTATATACCATAGTAATCAAGAACTAACATTCCACTCTCTCTGGGGCTGCTCTAAATAACCTGTAATGTGTTGATGAGCCGTTTTACAATATTTATTTCAATTTAGTTTCCTTATTTAGTCAGTATTTCACCACTCAATAAGTTATAATACCAAATTCCCTATCCTCTGTGTAGCTCTAAATAACCTATAATGTGTTGATGAGCCGGCAACAATATTCAGTTCAATTTAATTTACTTGTTTAGTCAATATTTCTGATTATTTCACCACTCAGTAAGCTTCCACGTTCTCTGGGGCGGCTCTAAATAACCTATAATGTGTTGATGAGCCATTCAACAATATTCAATTCAATTTTCCTCCTCTCAATAAGTTAAAACGCCACCTTCAACTTTCCCTGGGGCGGCTCTAAAAAACCTATACTGTGTTGATGAGCCGTTAAACAAGATTCAGTTCAATTTAATTTTCTTATTTAATCATTATTTCACAACTCACTTCGCGTTAATACCACCTTCCCTTCTCTCTGGGGCGGCTCTAAATAACCTATGATGTATTAATGAACAAGATTCAATTGAATTCAATTTACTCATTCAGTCATTATTTCTCCATCCAGTACGTTATAATAATACCACCTGGCCTCCCACAATGTGCAAAGCATTGTGGGAGGTCAGGGAACCAGGCTAAATACCTTACTGTATTCTGTACCTGTTGTAAGCGATTCGCTTCTAAGGTACTTCTTGATTGTCTTCCTGGGTAGAACCAGTACCACGGCTGGTAATCAGTGGAACTACCTCCGTTTGGAGGTAAATGCAAAAGTACTCCATCGCCACTTCCGAGGTAGTTCCAACGCCAAAAATACAAGTAAACAAGGTGGGTATGCTTTGCTATTTATTCGTTGTTTTTTATTTGCCTTGAAATGAAAAAATCGGGGAAAGCAGTTCCGTGTAGTCATGTTTAAGCTTCGCAGACCTCCCAAAATTATTATCGAAAGATGCATAATTTGACGCAAGGGACGTTTAGCCCGTTCGAACTTTGCATTTTTTTCTCAATTTTATCGTCGCCACCAAGGTTTTTCAACATTCTTTGTCCTGTTTACGCTACATATCGACATGAACACATCCAATATCAACCAGCTGATGTCCGTATATTGCCTGTTGGCAAACTAAATAACACAGAGAACGTTTCTGGAGGAGAAATACGCGATTTCGTAGAAAAGATAGCTCCAGTGCCGGAGAGATAGTTCCAATGCTATGTAGATAGCACGAATGACAATTTCGATATTGTGAATTATCCACATTTAAATAGGGATATCCCCAATACTGTTTGTTATGGCGTGTATATTTCTCAGTTAATTCGTTTTGCCGGAACTTGTAGCCGTGTTTAAAACGCCGGAGAAGGTATGTAAAACTTAGCATTTCCTGATATGCAAGAGCATTATGAGTGCAGACATGACCCTGATATGCTTAGGAAAAATCATTTTTTTTATTTATTGACATTTGAAATATTGCTAAAATTGCTTTTTTAGCATGTTTTGAGGGGTGGGGTAATCTTAAAGAAATGGGACTAAAGTTGTACAGAAAATGCTTTTTGATACTTTTATTATTATTTGGTATGGAATCATGGGTAATTTGATTGTCTTTTAAGGTAACAACGCTAACGCTAAAGGTAACAACTTTTCAAGTTAACGCTATTTAAAGATAACAACTGTCTACGGTATAGATAACAAAGTTTTTCAATATCTACAGTTTCAATGAAAATTTAGTTAACATGTGCTTGTTAGTTACTGAAGCATTTGATTCGCTTCCGTACGATGCAACCCGTATCGGCGTTGTTAGAGAGTGGATTTTCTGCAGGTTCGAATCCCATTGGAAGCCCGACTTGTCAAGTGATGGCGGAAGATAGAGAGTACAGGTTCTACCCTTGAAAAATGGTGTGATCTGCCTCAATCGATTGGTATTTATGGTCTAATATGTGCTAAAATGACGTAAAATACCATTCAAACAAAAACAACTTGTCTTACATCAAGATCATGCCAAATTAAGGTTGTCATCTGCGCCATTAAGAGTGGTATGTGTATAAGCTGCTTAGCTTGTTAAACGATATAAATACAACTCGATTTTAAAACAACATCGGGTTTATTAATAAAGTACCCAACTGCTTGGTAACGCATATTTTCTTTTGCTATACTTTTGCTATGATGGGTAAGATATAATATAGCAAACAGAGTGTAAAAAAAATAATAGAGCACTGGTGAGGAGAAAAAAAATAATGCAGACTTCTTGAACCAGTACTATCTCATCTCAGAAACAGTTTACTGAAATGTTAATCGAATGATTACACACATATGCAAGGGAAACATGTCACTTTTACATGGGAACACTTTATGTATGCCAAACACGAAACTCGGCATGCATTTTCAAACAAACCCTATCGATGTTATAAAAAACATACGAATGGCATTGATAATAAAACTGCAGTTTACTTCCACTTTGATATTTAGTCCGCAAGAGTTAATTTTGAAGCTGCCTTTAAATAAATAAATAAAAGTGTGTGTGTGGTGGGGTGGGGTGGGGGTGGGTGTGGGGGGGGGGGGCGTGGGGCGTGGGGCGTGGGGCGTGGCGGGTAAACATTTTAAATTTAGGTTTGTTCTTCGTTATTATACCATATATTTTAATTCAATAAATATGCATTATTCTCAACCATTAGGAATATTGTCAAACAATTTAGTTTGAACTCTGTGAGAAAAGCACGTTTGGGATATATAACCTGATCGGGTTTATTTTACAATCATCATACATCACGTTCATTGATTTCTATATGTAGGGTATATTATATCTCCGTATTGGGTTTCAAAAAAAGGTATCTGATAGGTCATGTACGATGTCTTTCAATGATGTAGGAAACATAAAAAGAGTTTATTCCACCGTATGATAAATCAGCAAATTGAATTGAAATGAAGCTCTGTCACATTTATTCTACATTATTTGAACGGTCACTCATTTCTTTTACGTGGAATACCTAGAACTGTATTAATCCATGCTCAAGGATTAAACTTATGCCCAAAAATTTAAACCTGGCATTGACTGAATAGCCCCTAATTTCTTAGAGAGACAATATGGCGGAATATATGCATTGGTCCAATATAAATGCAACGGAGTCGATGAGCCCATTCTCCTTAGGAATTAGGACTCGATTTGGCTTGATTTAACGACCCGTGCTCCATTCAATGATTGAATCTGTCATTTATTAGTATACGGTATCTAGTTCATCAATTAACCATTAGTACAGACTTACACGTCTGAAATTCCTGTCAACCACGTTGCAGCGGGGGTGGCTTTGGATCATATGCTGGAGGTCGTGGGCTCGATCCCCGGCCGGGTCACACCAAATACATAACAAGTAGCTCCATTGCTTGACTCTGATGCTATAAGTGTTATGCTATGACTGGTCGGTCCGATGTCAGTTTAATGTGATTGGATGAGTCATGGCATGTGCCTACGGCGCGATCCACTTCCATATATATGTACTATTTATACACGCTGCATGTACTTAGCGTATTTGAGCATATTTGGTCAAGTTTACTAATACACAGGTTTTCAGTATACATTCTTACATATTGAAAATAATATTCTGATTACGAAAACAGTTATGTTTTATCATTTTACATCAGTATGTGTAACATCTCGTTGTGATATAATCACAATAAATTATAAATAAATCTCTCGGCTATTCATTTAACGAATAACTTGCATAATATTATGCAAATACATGCACAATTATGCACACGGCTGTTCATTTGATGAACTTACATCAATACATTGACCATCACAGAAGCAGACTAACTCACTAAGTAATTCTGGTCGGTAACAGCTGGTTCATAACATGAGGACATGTGTCTTGCCACACTCTGTTGGGTCTGGCATATTTAGCATGTGCTCTCCAAATCAGTAACTGATATGCACATTTGATAGATGAAGTAAAAAACTATCATCTATTTCGGGGAGAGTGAGTGGGGGTAACTAACTTCCTTGTAACATGCTGTAACGTTTCTGATTTTAATGAAATTGTTCAAACAGCAACTTTATTCTAATGTCTACAGTTTACATTTGAATATTACCTCTTCATAAACTTTACCGGTGCTCGGTAAAATAATCCTAGGTAAAGTAGTCATATGAGGAGAAATACTTTAGAGTAGTCTGTTATGACTACTTCTTAATTATTTAGAATACATTGTAGTTAAAATAAACAACTTTACAAGATTACATAAAACTAAACGTTTACTAAAATATCACATTGCAGTAGCAAGATATAT
This sequence comes from Cyrtodaria siliqua, assembly GCA_037043455.1. Taxonomy (NCBI): domain Eukaryota; kingdom Metazoa; phylum Mollusca; class Bivalvia; order Adapedonta; family Hiatellidae; genus Cyrtodaria; species Cyrtodaria siliqua. Next base: position 47,239 of record JAWPHD010001803.1, on the reverse strand, counting down.
TATACCGCAAACATTTTGTTCAATTTTATCCTCTCTAAGTTAATTAAAGCTTTTAAAGTTAGAGAAAAAGTTGAATTAAAAACAAAAACAATGGTATAATACATTTTGAATATTATAGGGCTTTACACGTTTTTTAAAAATAATTTGCGGTATTGACCTAGATTTTGACCTCTTTTGTGAAAATAAGGACAACTATTTTTCTCTAAAAGGTTAAAATAAGTGTTAAATTGCTAAGACTATACTCATAAGTATTGACCTTTGGTATTTTGTCTTCCTATAAGCTCCATACCAGTCTTTACAAAAATGGCGACCATCTTGATACCTTATTGGTTTACTTGGCTCTCCCTCATTTTTGTCAATTTTTACTGATTGTTGATAAACTTCAGACCAAGACAAGCATTTTGAAATATAATATGTTTTGTTCTATTTTCGTTACCACCTACCCCTTAAAATAATCATCGATTTTGGCCATGGTCACCCTACTATTTAGGCAGCATGTACATATTTTGTTCTACTCTTTATTTTGATAGAAATAGACATTAATTTTAAAAGTTATTAAATGATCAAGCTATATCCAATTTGTGTATTCCGTTAAGTAGCATTGAGCACATGGTGTCCTATATAACTTTGAACATTAAAAGTAGATATAAAAATCGAACAGGAAAAGTAGCATTCCAGAACGACAGTCAACCACAAACACACACACAGAAACAAAAACAACTTTAAAGATGAATAAAAGGCAAAATAAGCCATCACAAACACAAAGGTGTTGACAATAGGGCTACGGCCTTGGAACGGTCAGTGGCCAAAAAGGGGCCGCTGGGGGATTAAACCAGCCTCTAGGGTGCACCAATCCTCACTCTTACCCTATTGTCATCCCAATAAGAGGGGAAATGTAAATAAAGATATCTCCGACAGGTTGTATTCTCTAACAAACACGGCAGCATTAATAGGCAATATAAGTAAAACACATGCATGATCATGTATTATATAATATAAAAAATCCTAGAAAGCCACAAAGTAAGCACTGAATGATTGGCAGAAGCCAGAGCAACAAGAGAATAAACCGTTACGAGTACGACAAGATAAGATTAAAGTCAAACGCGACCGTCTTATAAGGGTTCTGATAGACGTCCACAATCTGTCCGGTCATCGCACAATCAAAGAGGAAAGCATAAATGTAAATGGGTCCACCACTAAACATGCAGTTCGTTGCAAATTGATAGGGTCATAACCTCTTTTGATAAACGTTTTAACACGTTTAATAAAGACTGATGAAAGTGATTATGACCAATGATCTTACGAAGTTTGTAAATCACATCACCAAAGAGTCAGGTTGTGATAGTCCTTGTCACAGAAGAGTTCTTACATTACTTTTATATTTTAAAGAAGATCTGGATTACGATAATACAATGTTGTAAAGGTTTTTCAAAGTTTATGGTAACGGTAGCTCTGCTGGAGTAGTTATTTTTAGATATACACAGATTACGAATATCAACTCGACTACAAGCTCTAGAAAAGCGAATAAGTTTAGAAATATAGACCCCATAAGAAGTAGCACGGAGAACATCCCCATCTAAGTGAGGATAATTAACAATATCAAACCCTGATCTATTTTTAAAATATAAAAGTATTTTAAGAACCCTTCTGCGACAAGGACTCTCATCAACTGACTTCTGTGGCGAAGTGATGTCTCGGAAGTATCGGATGAAAGACTCAACATGAAATCTCTTTCAAAGCAATACAATAACAAATCTGCGACAAGAGGTGCACAGTTCGTACACATAGGGATACCACCAATTTGTCTATAAACGGTTGTTCCATACCTGACGAAAATAATAGGAAATGAGTGCTTCACAAACTTCTTAGTGTAATTGTCTAAAATGCCGTTAGTAAAAAACGCTTTAATACTGTTACAGGCCAAAAATGTAGTTTTGTTCTCTAGCGAAAGTTTTGTGAATAAGAGCAAAAAGCTTGTCTTTGATAAGGTGATGCGGTAAGGTTGTATATAGTGTAGAAAAGTCATAAGTACTTATACACTACTCTTTTATAAGAGATCTTATATACAACTTTTATAATCGGTCACCAAGCTTTTTTGAAAATAACACGAATACTAAAAACTGGAAATCACCTAGGTTTTAGTCCAATCAAGGCAGAATAAGTTTTATAAATCGCTAGCGATATTTTTAAACGACGCCAGTTAAAATTTCCAATGAAACTATGAATTATTAAAAAATATATAAATCTTTGAAAAGTGACCGATTATAAAAGTTGAGTTGTGTAGATGAAACTTGACGTTTACTGCAAATTTATGAAGGACGTCTGAATTTTAGACCAAAATAAATTAATCCCAGAGATTTCATAAGTTTTAGCATTATATTGTTTAACGTGATCTTTAACGGCAGTAAGTCAAGAAGTTAAAGGCACTAGAATGCAAAATAAAACGAGCTTTATACGGATTTTTATGTAATTAGGGGCAGTTTGTTTTGCTTTTTGTCTACCCCAACCGTGAAAGTAATGCACGGGTGATATGTGTGGCAATGACGTCATCCTCAGTAGATTGAACTGTAGATTGAACTGGAGTATACGAATTAGTGCTACAGAGTTCCAGAGATAAAACATTAATCCCTTCCCTTCCTTATGCATACATCTTATTTTTGAGAGGTATTATTGTTTACGAATGGTCATTTCTGACGCACATTACAGTGGCGTTGGAATGTTTTAGAAACTCGGGAGGAAGGTGGGGACCAAATCAACATTTTCAATTTTTGATAAGGTTTCATCCCCCACCCCTTCGTGTTGCTTGTCACATATTTTAATGCAAACAATATCTAATTTGGTTTGTCAATAGATTAGTGTTATGCTTTGCCTTTCAAAGGCACCTCCCCTTCACCTCCCCTTCGTTTTGCTGGTCACATATTTTAATGCAAACAATATCTAATTTGGTTTGTCAATTGATTAGTGTTATGCTTTGCCGGTCATTTGTACAAACTTGATAAAGGACCACTGATTGTTCTTCTTGGCTGAAAATCACAAGCACCTTGAAAAATCACGTGACTAGGAAATCATGGCAATATGTAATTTTTAATAGGGTTTACCAGTTACCATGTAAAATTAATGCACTTTGCAAGAAAACAGAATATTTTTTTTGCAATTTCAGCATTTCTATTCCTTTCTTTATCTTTATCCGGTCACGATTGAAGTACAGCGTAACAAACCACCTAACGATATACCATTTATCAACAACTACACTCTATAAACAAATCTACTAGTTTCCTTTGGCCTTGTCAGACAGATTTAGTCAATCAGCTATTAGTTTAATAAACACTGTAGACTTTCATAATTTCTGTATCGCTTTCAACTCGAGTTTTGATAGGCTTACATAAACACACCTCCTGCGAGGCCAAAGGCCAGCTTAAACGGCTGGCGCCGAAAAAAGCCAATAACAAGATCTCCCGGATAGGCCAAAGAGGGCCTGAAGACGCTCTACTAGCAACTTATCTACATAAGGAATTAACAATTTTACATAACGAATTGACTGGACTACATAACGAATTAACTTATCTACATAACGAGTTGACTTATCTACATAACGAATTGACTTATCTACATAACGAAGAGACTTATCTACATAACGAATTGACTTAACTACATAATGAATTGACTTATCTAGGTATACAGGAAGTAAATCACTGTGGTATTCATGCCTGGTGTATCGAAAGGAGTTCCCAAATATATAATCCCTAACTTTTTTTGGTGATAAAAGGCATTTTTGAGTATTTAATGCCTGTTTTTCTGGCTTAAATGACTTTATTGAATTGTTTGTGATAGCTAAAAACCATTTGCATGGTTGTATAATCATTTTATTTATCAACTTGAAAGCTTTGAAAGTGAAAGTACAACACATTTAAGAGGTGCCGAATGAATGCAGTTTGTTCACGGTGTCAATAAGATCAGAATTTTATTTTTTTATATGCCACATGACCCCTACTATTCTCAGCAGTTTTCTAGAGAGGCAGGTCTCATGACTAAGAACATGTGAGAGAATCTTAGTTTGAATTTCATTTTGAAAAATGGCTAGCTAGAAATATAAAATAATCGAAACACCGTAGGATTGATACATAATTCTACTGAACAACAATTGTTAAAGCAGTTGCAACCAACGAGTAAAACAATTATAGGGTTAGACCAAAACACCTGAAGGACAACAGTTTTTCAGGGTTTCAGAAGGTGCAATCATCGAATCCCATGGTTGTTCAATTAACGCAGAAAATACAATTGAAGTGTAGTGACTAACAATAGAGGGATCAATCACTAACCATGATGTGCGTTGCAATACTTAAGAGTAGTATCATTTTCTGACGAATTCCCGGCTTACCACATCATCTTATTAAAGACAAGCTAATTTCTCTTATTCAAAAAACATTCGCTAGAGAAAATACTACATTTTTGGCATGTAATAATATTAAAGCGTTTTTCACTAACGGCAGTTTAGACAATTATACTATGTGGACTTGCTATGAAGTTTGTGAAGCACTCATCTTCCTATTAGATAATATTTTCGTCAGGTATGGTACCACCGTTTATAGACAAATTGTTGGTATCCCTATGGGTACGAACTGTGCACCACTTGTCGCAGATTTGTTTTTATTTTGCTATGAAAGGGATCACATGTTGAGTCTTTCACCAGATAACCAGGCAGATGTTATTGAAGCTTTTAATGACACCTCTCGGTATCTGGATGACATACTGAACATTGACAACCCTTTCTTTCCAACTATGGTTCATAGTATTTATCCTAAAGAACTTCGGCTTAATAAAGAAAATATATCTGATAATAACGCTTCTTTTCTTGATTTAGATCTCTCGATTGAAAATGGTAAAATAATTAGCAAAATCTATGACAAGAGAGATGATTTTAATTTTGACATTGTTAATTATCCCCACTTGGATGGGGATGTTCCCCGAGCAACTTCTTATGGGGTGTATCTATCTCAACTTATTCGTTTTTCTAGAGCTTGTACTCGAGTTGAGGACTTTAATATTCGTAATCTTTGTATAACTAAAAAGTTACTCAATCAGGGTTACCGTTACCATAAACTTCGTAAAACCTTTGCAAAATTTTATTATCGTAACCCTGATCTTCTTTCCAAATATAAATGTAATTTAAGGACTCTTCTGCGACAAGGACTATCACAACCTGACTTCTATGGTGATGTGATTTATAAACTTCGTAAGGTTCTTGGTCATGATCACTTTCATACTATCTTTGTTAAACTTGTTAAAAAGTTTATCAAAAGAGGTTATGACACTATCATTTTGCAACGTACTGCATGCTTGGTGGTGGATCCTTTTACAGTTCGCCACTATGCTTTCCTCTTTAATTGTACGATGACCGGACAGGCTGTGGACCCTGTGATGACGCCTACCTAAAGCCCATTGGGACGGTGGCGTTTGATGTTTGTCCATGATCTTTCTTGTCGTGCCCTTAATGGTTTATTCTCTTACTGCTCTGGCTTCTGCAAAGTCATTGAGTACCTTCATTGTGGCTTTCTAGGCTATTGTTTTTTTGTATTATATTTACACGAGCATATTTGTGTTTTACTTATATTGCCTATTGATGCTGCCTTGTTGGTTAGAGATTAGATCATGGCGGGGATTTCTTTATTTACACTGTCCTGTTTTAATGGGATGACAGTAGGGTAAGTGTGAGGTTTGGTGCACCCTAGAACCGGTTTAAACCCCCAGTGGCCTACTTTGCCACTGACCGTTCCAAGGCGGTAGCCCTATTGTCAACCCTTTTGTGTTTGTGATGTCGTTTGCATTTTTTATTACTTTTGTCTTTACGTTTGTCTGTTTGCGTGTTTGTTTTTGTGTTTTGTGGTTGACTGTCGTCCTTGAATGCTGCTTTCCCTGTCCGATATTTTTATCCTTTTTTGTAATGTGGTCAGGCAATCTGTCAGACCTCTTTAACTTCCAAATTGTGATATTGCTAGTCACAAAAATGTTTTTTAGGTTGATGATATACTTCTTTAGTATGTTTCGTTGCGGCGATGCCATTATGAGGAAGATGTACGCAGTTTGTGATTACAAAATCCTTGCTAGAGAAGTTTACTTGTACTGCATTTATTTCAATCATTGAACTCCTGACAATCTAACACAACAAATGAGCTTGAAGATATACATGTAGATGTAGCACGAGGTAAATATGAATCGTTAACGACGTCAGTATTAAAGTCATCTCTCTTGTCATATATGTGTGTATGTATATAATCATTTGAAATCAAAAGATGAAGTTCGCGGAATGCTGCCAAAGAATCTAATGTTGGCTTTATACAACGTGAGCTCTGGTTGATACATATTAGTGACTATATGAACAACGACCGGGTTATCAATATCTAGATACCGAGATGCATTATCAATGTTATCTCTCTGGCTAGCAAGTGACAAACGCAACACAACATCTCCTTTTAACAGACAAACCATCTGCATCAGGTGATGCACAATTTGTACCATTAAGAATTAAAACAACCTGAAGATAAACTGTTTTACCGTATATAATAAAGATGCTATCTAAAAGAACATATAATGCTCTACACACATCAGAGCAATCCACATGCTATAATTATTAAAAGAAAGCAATACATTTCTTTTCTAGCAAATGTCTTCTGTATAAGATAATGGTGTTTGATCAAGCTAAGTCGTAGAGTAATACATAGTACGGAAACATCGTAGGTGCTTAGAGCTGATGCATGGATAAATGCTCACACCGTAGTTGATCTAACAATTCTCCGGAGATTTTGTCGACCAAAACAGATTGATTCCTAAGTGTTCATAATATTTTCCGAAATATGTTATTATGTATTCGTTATTCATGGAAAGGCAGGAGGACAACCGTTTAGATACATTGTCAAAACCAGTGATACACACATGATTTATTTGAATTGTTAACCCGCTACATATATATATAATGGACTGTTTTTTCTTTGAATTAAGACTATTCTATTTATGTGAAAGGGTGTTTTAGGGAAATGACTGATCAGGATTTACAATGGACGCAAAGGTTATTAAAGTCGTGCTTAGCGGGTTAAGGGTTAAGAACGAGTGAAAAAATGTATATTTCCGGGAATGCACATATAAGTAAAGTATAATACCTTTAAAATAATTAAGTACTGGACATTGTTTATTTCTTTCCACCAAGTGTAAATGTATCATATACGTTATGAAATACGTATCATCGAATGGAAAATAGTTTTCTATCAATCAAGACATAGCATGAATAAGCAATGTTTTAATAATGTGCACCTGTCTGTCATATAGCAATCTTATGTAATCTGTGTGTAAATGGATTGTACACATCGTTGTCAAATCGGCAATAACGAATGTATGCTTCTATTTCAAATACGAGCACAACATATATGGCTGTTTTGAACTTTGGAAGTTGTTGACTCTAGAGATAAATCAAAAGGCTGAAACTAGGACCAGGGGCTTTGGAAATTGAACAGTTCTGTTGAGTGTACATGGTGTAAGTGCATTTGTAACATAAGTTCTGTGTTCTGTGTCGAATTTGGTTCTGTGTTGACAAAACTGGCGGAAAGCGTCTTCTTGAGTTCGAAGGGATCAGATTGTAATTTATAAATTTCGACTTTTACACCGGATAGAAATATGAGCCGTATGAGTTATCCTTTTAGGCAAAATATATCTAATTTTATTATTGTTTACATATTTTTTTATTGTGGTATGTATTTCATCATTTATTAATTCGGAGCAACATTATTCATATCTGTACAAAGTCGGATTCGAAAAAATCTTCTCCACTTGATTAATAGTGATTGCGGGTCATGAAATCAACGCGTGATCAGTTCAACCTATTGCGACTGAAATGCCGCTGCTACAGCGTAGTAATACAATTTGTAAATTCTGCAATTATACCATTTTGACGAAGACTTTCTTTAAGATTGTCTCCATTAGGTGACGGATGTTCAATTTTCCCGCTGATATCGCAAATGTTTACCTCTATTCTTTTTTGCTGAAAAGAAAACTACTTTTGCTCGGAAGCATTGGTATTTGTCTGATCCGGAGAACTATTTCTTCTCTACACAAGGCCAGGGCCCCTATGAATATGCATACAGTGAGTGGGATGTGTTTAACTATTTTATGCGAATGAACACCAAATCAAAATGACAGCTGACGCTCTGTCTGTTAGCGTAGTGATACATTTCGTCAGTGAAGATCTGTTGCGGCTTCTAGCGTGCTCGAATGTTGTCGCCTGCTAAGAACTAGGGCTTGAAAAGCCCCTAGTCCAACAATTGATTTAAAAAAATCCTTATGGCAGCATCATTAAGCGTTTTGTTACATCAAGCTCACAGAAGAGAAGTTAATTTTAGCAATAACTCAGTTTTTGTGTGTACAAAGAACATGATTGGACGTAATGTCATTGTACGCACATCAGACTCGTTTTTCGCTTACAATTAAAGTACTGCAATTCAGAAAAAAGTAACAGTGCAATTAGCCGCATCTAATCTAGTAATCCCAAACAAGTGGTTAAACTGTTAAAAATAAAAATAGATGGTCGATAACATATGTCAGTAAATGCAAACCTACCCGTATGGATAGCCGCCTTGGTACGGTCAGTGAAATATATAACACTGTTGTAATACGAATTTTAATTTCTCTTGTACATTTAGCTACATTTACCAACACTTGTTTAAACTATGTGTTAAGTAATATACAAAGTAGTGGTCATACACTACACTAGTCAAAAGTCCTAAGTACTCACCTAAGAAGATGTCAATAATATTCTCATTGTTTTGTGTATTATATGTTTGATTGAAGATACGGTTAAACTGCAAAATAACGAGTTTAAATCGTCTACACTTATTGCATAAACGCATTGTAAAGCTTTCAAGTAGACGTGCTTTACTTAGATATAAATTATAACACTTATACAACTCGGTACTTAGGAATTTGTTTTGCACTTTAAATTTCTGCAGCTGTCAGTGTTCCTAATTCTAACATATACGAAATATTTTTTTATTATTTTGACATCATTTTTAATAGCATTACCACTACCAATGCGCTTGCACAAGCAATTTTCAGATTATTTAACGATGAATTACAATTAATTCAATTTCAAACGATATTCAATTAAAAGGGAGGTAATGTAAGATTATTTATGCAATAAATGGGTAAAACGTTCATGTTTTTTTTAAAATTATTTCCTACCAATTTTAAGAAATTTTATATCTTTAGCGGATTCGTGTTATGTGTTTTATTAGAACATTTCACTTTTCATATAAATGGAAGCTAACTTTCAAAAGATGTAACAGTTTAAACAAAAAATATATATTTTACAAACTATTGCTCAAAACCAAAAATACTTATCACACAACTATTCTGAAATACATTTAAACTAAGAAAATTAAATTAGATACAAACATGAGTATTTTGGAAGTTTTGTCCAGTATATACATACAAAGAATAAAAACGCTATTACATTATACTGAATGTTATAATGAATGTTATACTGATGTGATACTAAATGTTAACTAAATGAAACTATCGCACAGAATCAATCAAACGAAAAGCACTATACTGAAGAAACACATACAGTGATCGTTTATTAAATAGCTTGCGAACTATTTACAAAAATAACATAAACTTGTCTGCCTAATTGAACACTGCATCAAACGCACATTAACATGTTTTACATTTGAGTATATGCACTATTATTCGCTGCCGGAACGGCAGCGACTCTTATATGATTTTCATAATTGCACATGTTTAGGTAGCAATGATCAGTTTCTTTGAGTTTTTTAATTTGATAACGCAATCTTATAATTACACATGGTAGCAGTGAATGTTTATCTGTGTTATAATGCACACTCTAACGCACACGAATCCCTCACACGTGAACACTTGTAGTTTTGTGCTGATGTGTACTTCTAGCACGTCGTGCTACAAAGGTGAATATTTAATCAATATGTAACGTATGTCAATGATTTGACCAGACTGAAGCGAGGTCGCCCACCATGATTCAAAATGTTTGGCAGGAAGAACTCATGGTAAAATGGGGAAGAAAGTGTCTGGTAAGTACAACCGGTCGTGGCGTGTTTACGTCTTCCTGACAACATTATTTTTTACAATATTGTTTAAACACCCGTGACTATTATGTTAAACTTTGTTCCCAGTTCCAACCCAGATATAATGTTATTTTCTCTCGGCAGCTATTTTACGCTTGCGTAAAAACCTTGGTAGTATAATCCGATATCCCTTTTTGGACCTCTATGACTCTTTGTCCCGGGACTCTGGTGCTCCAAATGATTCAGAAGGATTAAAATCCAGCTTACCTAAACTAAAATTCTCTCAAATGCCTTCAACCGAAAACGACACAGGTCCCAATCTCACCTAGGATATTCTACCTGTGATGTTCATGGCTACACAGATTGACTAAAGTATAGGGATTTATATCTCACTAAAGGCAACATGGCATGTTATAAGCTTCAGTATGTGAACAGACTCGACAAGATAAAGAGTTCACCATCTTACAAAGACAACATCGAGTTTAATAAGCATATGTGTGATACTTCAGGCGTTGATCTGCATTGTGCATTGTCAATATCAGGAAAGAGTGGAACGTTGTTTTCATGATAGTGTATTTATTTTTTTACCTTTGTCCGTCCTAATAATTGACTGCAAACGCAATAGGAGTCTTCCTTTCGCCAAGGGCAATGCACCTATGATGTTTCGTCAGCCTAGGTGCAATACTTTGGCAGTCATCGCACGGAATGAATATATGCATATCAATTCATGGCGACCTTGAACTTTGACCTACTGATCTCAAAAATTGCTGCCAAGAGTATATGCATATCAGTAATGGCGGCACTGACCTTTGATCTACTGATCCTATAAGTAAAAGGGTTCATTCTGTCCCTAGTTAAAGTACTAAATAACACTTATTGCGCGGAATGTGAAAATGCATTTAAGGTCATGGCGACCTTGATCTTCGAATTATTGACACCAAAAGACAATGGGATTCGCCCTGTTGTCCAGAGCAATATATCCATGAAGTTTCATGAGCCTGAGTGTCATCCTTCGGACAGATGAACAAGGCGATTCCTGTATACACCCAAACTTAATTTGCCGGGGTGTAACAATACAATAAATTACCTATTACCTATTACCTGTGGTAATAAGGGTAATATAAGCCTAGTTATTACAATTGCGCTTGTCTACTGGTGTATATTTGTATGTTTTGCAAGACTACAAAAAATAGACAGTCTATCAAAAAATCTAAAATTCTCGTTTATATCATCGGACAGTAGTCGAGAAACCTTCCTCGGAAATACAAAATATTCAGGCAAACATAGATAAATAATTCCAACATACAACCAGCTTTTCTGACAATATCCTCCTCAACCGTAACACGACATGTCCAGTCGACCAGGTCATTCACAAATGAAATAACATAATCTTGTAGGACAGGTGGTCTTCGTTCATGTTCGTCAATCACTAAATCTTCGGTGCCACTTTTACACTAAGGATTTACACACCGGTATCTTAATTTTAGCTAAGTCAATAATCTTAATGGTCTCTGAAGACATTTTCCTAGACAGACCCTAACCTGTATTATCATGCGTTGCTCCATTCGCACCTTAGACGTTATGTGTTTTGTACCTTTACATTCCGTAGTTCTTGTTACTTATATGGCGTAAAACGTCCAATCAGATGCCACAATTGATGTCAACATTTCCCCTTGCCATTCCCACATCTTTAACACGTTAAATTACATAGTGATACGTGTTCGATCGAGATTCACAAGTACATACTTCATCTTCAAACATGTTCATCTGCCATTAGCACTCATGTGGTGAAAACATTTCAGTAACATTTTATAAAAAATCGAGAATTTGGACTCATTAAACCATTCGCCTACGAATGTATTGACTAACCATCGTAATTCCATTTGTATATATGCATTGTTAATTGCTCAACAATACATTTTAAAGGGACATATGGCAATCTTGATTTTTTAAAAACTAGCGGCGTCCTGTTAGTTTTTCTACATAAATTGCATGTGTTCAATCATTAATGTTAATTATAAGAATTGTATTATACCATTTGTTTTTGCATATTATTAATTTTTGATATTATTGCACCAATAATATATTAAAACTTATAGTATAATAACACGAAAAAGTGAATAATTAAAATTTGATTTATTTAAATGTCACCAGGGTAAAAGTAAAATGATACTGGATATATAAATCGAGACACCCATTTCAAATACTTCAAAATTGCCGTGTGTCCCTTTAAAATAGAAAACTGCAGGCATATTAAATCCCTTTTTTATTATCTTTGTTTGTAGCATGGTCGGTGCCATTTCCTTTGATGAATGCAGAGCATTATATCGTTTAATTTAGGGTAACAAAAGGGGCGTGGTTATGCCGTGCTACAACTACCGGATATTGGAATTTAGAGTACGGTCACTATGACGTCACAGTGTTACTAAGTAATAGATAGAGTCTGGTCTCAGCGAGTTGGCTTATTTAAATAACCAGCGAGCTGCGACCAGACTCTATCTTTTTTGTAGCATGGTGTACTTAGTAACACTGTGATGTCATAGTGACCGTACTCTAAATTCCAATATCCGGTAGTTGTAGAACGGCATAGCCACGCCCCTTTAGTTACCCCAAATTAAACGATTTAATGCTCTGCATTCATCAAAGGAAATGTCACCGACCATGCTACAAGTACACCATGCTACAAAAAAGATAGAGTCTGTCTCAGCTCGTTGGTTATTTAAACACCTCGATGGGCTACGCCCCTCTCGGTATTTAAATAATCCAACTCGCTGAGACCAGACTCTATCTATTACTTGTAACTCGTAGATCATGGAAAGTAGATGGATCTTCTGCGAAAAAATATAAACGGTAAAGTGTTAAATATAGGATTACGCAGCAAAATAGTGTCATATTATTTTCAAATATACTGAAAGAAATAAGTTTAGCACATAAGTAACATGTTAAATCCCATTGAGCAGATTCAAGACTATGTGCTTCAACCGCCATTAACAATATAATTAACATAATTAACAAGTAAATGCTTGACAACATTTTTAAACGATATCGGCGAGAAAGTAGCAACATGTTTTAATTTTTCCTGCTTTACAGAACTTATAAGTTCGTTCTTTTTTCAATATAAAGGGAGATAGTTCTAAAATTTAAAACTTTGGTTCGTAATTTCATTAATGACAAGGTTAATGCCAATTGTTTTTGCGTTTTTTATCACTCGAAACCCAGAATAGTTATTTAATAAAGTTTAGCCCTGATCTCGACAATTTTCTTATTTTTAATGTGAAAAATGTTGTTTTATATAAATGGGAGATAACTCTGATACTTACTTTGAATCACACATAATAAGCGAAAAACAAGAACACCTTCTGACATGCCAAAGTTATCAACTGCTTCCCATTATAAAATAAACATTCAGTTATTTAAGCTAGATATCCAAAATAACGTGCTAAACTTATTTCTTTCAGTATATGTTTACCAAATATATTTGTTCGTGCATCAAACAAACCATCTTTAATCGTAGTTTTAAATATTCATTTAAAAACAAGGACTATGTCAAAAGCACTCCGGAATAGGAACACATTTTAATTTTATAACATAAGTAATATATTTGTTGAAATTGTTTCCAGTGAACACCAATTAAGATAAGATGTATGTCTTTCTTAGAAACGAGAAAAATACTCATTATGCGCCTACAGTCTAATACAACTTGCAAATTTGACTTTGTGTCTCGTATTTCCATAGCTATTCATCAATCAGAAGAAGGTCATTTTCCTTTCATTATTGCTTTTGAATCTCTACAATATTGGAAACACTTTTCCAATTCCACTGCGACCTGTCGTTTTAATCAACATAATCATTACGTGGTCCGAGTATTAACTTTTATACCCCATCCAACCCCTTCTCCAATAATCGAATTTCGGCTTAAAAATTTCGAATATTATAAAATTAAATCATTTAATAGTCAATTTTAAACAGATTATCGCATTTTTTCAGTTTTTTTTTTAAACGTGTTTTATTGTCGAAATATCCGTTATAAAATCCTGCGCATATAAGCTTTCACATCGCTTAATGTAATTAAGGCGGGACCACGTAATGGTTTTGTTTTTTGAGTCAGCATTATTTCGTTAGAGTGGTACTTTAGACAAGTTGCATAATATATATTCAACACAGTAATTGACTTTCGATCCTCTTCTACAATTAATGTAGTGTGTCCAGAAATTGTAAACATTATATTGGTTTAATGCTGTCTGGTGGTTGTAACAAGTCATCCCGACTGCAAATGTAACATTTATATGCACACTAGCGTTGATTTAATGCTGTCTGGCGGTTGTAAAAAGTCACTACAAATCAGCAGTGTTATTACTAGAATATCTGTTAAGCCGGTGCTATGGGGCGTGAGAGATGTTACACCTTATATTACCTCTCATGAACAGACTGTAAAAGAACACACCACATGTAGTTTAACCATACGCTTAAGCTATGGCATTAGTTTAAAGATTGAGCAGTTCCTACTTTATCCGCCATGTGGGGAATCAAGCCTGAGATCTCTAAAATGAGTTAATTTTTTATACAGGATTTACGCACCCTCTAATTTCTAAATTCTACCAGGAATTTCTGGAGTCATAGATATTCCCTTTCTAACATAGAACGCGTCATATACGGTCTAAAGTTGAATTTTAACGTTCCATTACCGGTATTTCCTGTTGACATCTATCGGGGACAGGTTAAGGTAAGTAAACCATTTTATTAATGTTGATATTTTCAAGTTTATAGGATAATATAAAGTGCGTACGAGCCGGAAAGGATTGAAGATTTACTTTCTCGTATCATTTTAGCCGGGTATCCTCTAACTTTTTTCAATCAACCGTGAGAATGGACGACTTTCGTCGTTTTCGGATGGACAGTTCACGTATATAACCAGATTGTTTTATATTGATACAATCCCTGCAAATGATATTTTAATACAATAAACACCTCTTATAATGCATGTTTATTTACAGTCTAGGTAAAACATTAAACAGTGTTTATGCTGCCTGAGTGTGTTTTCCTAATAGACGTTTTTTTGTTTTTTACCTATTTTAGGGTGTTTAGCTCTACTGATCAAAGATCAGCATAGCTTATGCCGTGGTGCGGCGTCCGTCGTCCGTCTGTCCGTAAACTGTTTTGTAGCGACTACTCCTCTGAAACTACGGAGTGAATTTTCATGAAACTTTACAGGAATGTTGCCCATGATGTCTAGTTGATCCTAGCAAAAACGTACGTTAATTCAAAATCCAAGATGGCCGCCAAAGCTAAAAAAAGGTTTTTTAAAAATAAGTGTAGCGACTAATTCTTGAAAACTGTAAATGATATTGATTTTGGACATTTTGTAAAATGATCAGCATGACATGATGTTGATCCTTGCTAAAAATTATTTTGATTCGACATTAAACATGACCGCCAGCGTCCACCTTTGTTTTCATAAAGTTTTATAGTAAACTTTTGTTGCGACTACTCCTCTGAAACAACTTGGTGGAATTTCATGAAACTTCACAGGAATGTTGCTCGATTTCTAGTTGATCCTAGCAAAATTTGAGGTCGTCCAGAAATTCAAGATGGCCGCCACGGCTAAAAATATTTTTTTTAAAAAGCAAGTTTGTAGCGACTACTTCTTGAAAATTATATGTGATATTAATATGGGACTTTTCTAAAATGATCAACATGACATGAAGTTGATTATTTTCGAAAATTATTTTGATTCGACATTAAACCTGGACGCCAGCGGCCATCTTTGTTTACCTAGAGTTATAAAGTAAAAACTTGTAGCGACTACTTCTCTGAAACGACTTAACGGATTTTCATGAAACTTCACAGGAATGTTTGTCTTGATGTCTAATTGATCCTAGCAATTTCAGATTGGCCGAATATTGAAAATGGCCTTCACGGCTAAAATATTTTTTAAAAAACAAGTTTGTAACGACTACGTCTTAAAAACTATAGGTGATATTGATATGGGACTTTTTTTTCCTAAAGTGATCAGCATGTCATGATACTTATTTTATTTCGACATTAAACATGGCAGCCAGAGTTATATAGTAAAACTTGTAACGACTAGTCCTCTGAAACTACTTGACAGATTTTCATGAAACTTTACAGGAATGCTGATCTAGTTATCAAAAACTACCAGTAGAGCTTCAAGGTCATCAACCTCGTGTTTAAAGTTGCTCTTTAAATATGGATATAGGTTTCTGGGCAGGGCGAAAGAGATGAAAGTAAACTTGTGTTGGCTCACGCTACAGCTTGCAATAAGTTGGTGGCTTAATGTTGTTGTTTTTTAATTTAAAGAAATTTGACGAACGCTACGATGAACTCGATCATTTTGCAAGACGTGGGTTGGGGTAATGTTGTTACCCCAATTTTCATTTTCATAATTGTTCTTTCTTATTTATCTTGGCAGCGATAATTTAAGTAGACCATACGATACGATTTTGTCAACATGTTTGAATGACATAAAATAAGTATAACAATATATTATGTTTTATAATGTAAACTGTTATATGTTTAATACTATTTATTACAATATAATGAACGGTTTCGTGGAAGAGATCGTTTAAAATACCCTTTATTTTTATATTTTGTCCTGTAACAGCAATCATCTTGGTTGACAGGTGGTAACGAAAAACACACATCTAAAAGGGTCAAGTTCCATTAAAATTGCTTAATTATTTCCGATATATCTAAAGGTTTAATTTGCGTCTTTGTGTCAGCTGTCTTGCGAACCTTGTTTTTGGTGTCGTATACTTGACTTGTATTTATCCTTTTAATTGTTGTTTGTTTCAATGCGTGTTTGTAGTTGACAGTGCTCTAAGAATAATATTATTGCAAGTTACCCTATGGCGCCTCCCTAATATATATGGTATTACAGTTTGCCCCTTCCTCATTGCTTTACATAAGTCGGTACAGATCGAACGTGTACTTACTTCGCTAGCATGGAACTGGAGTGTTTATCCAAGTTAAAGGTGTACGGTCTGCGGCTGTGCAGACTTGGGGGCATAGACCCCAGGCTCGAAAACTTGTGCAAATTTTACATTTCGCGAGTGATCATTTTAACGGCAAAGATATGAATGTGACACGAGGTGAACCCCAAGTGGTGATGGTACAGGAACCGAATAAAAATAAGGCAAAAATGGAGATGTTAACTGTAAGTTTTGATTGATACTTTTAATTGTATGCTTGTGCCCAGAACACCGTGACGTACCAAAAGTATGTCGGAGCAGGCTATTTATGTGTCGTTGTATCATTCAACCGGGCAGTTACAAGTGCCAGAGGTCGTCGACACGTCTGTATATTTTCACCTCTTACATCATTTGCGAGGCTGGGTCTGTGCTTCTAACGTCGTACTTTCAAGTTGATTATATCATATAACGTTTTATGTGCGTTTGCCAATTTTGGAGGGCGTTTCTGTTGGGATGCAATGTAGCGTTTGGTAAAATGCTTTCTTGTAAATATGACCAGAAACAATAACTGGGCGTGGCTGTTTTGGCTCGTGACTCGTGAGCCGGATGGTTAGCAGAAAATATGGATATGAACAAGAAATTCAAGATTTCTGGTCAGAGCATGGGCGGATCGTGGGCGCCGGAAGGAATGGTCTTTCCTATTCTGGGAATGGTGGAAGACATGGTGATTCCTATCGTGGGAATTATGAGCTCGTGCGCCAGAAGAGACAGTGTTTTTGTTGTGGGAATGACTGTGTCGTGTGCCGGAAGGCACTGTGCTTCCTATCCTGGTAATGACGGGCTCGTGTACGGAAAGGGACAGTGGTTCCTACTGTGGGAATGGTGATTTCGTGCACCAAAAGGTGCGACGGTTCTTATCGCAGGGACTTTCTTTGGCAGGGTATGGTTGTTTCCCGGAAGTCGCGGTAGTGTTACTTAGAATATGCCACATGCTATTTCCAATGAAGGATATATGGTACATCAGTTACGGTGCAGCATTACTTTTGTTCTCGCAAATAATATAGTGTTATTGATTGCTTATAGGTGCATTTTACTTATTAAAAAATAAATGCATAAGCTATCCGAATTTCAAGTAATCTAAGCTTGAAAGAATAGATATGATATTGGATGGCATCTTTTAATATAAAATAAATGAAGAATATGTTCGCATAAGGAGAATGAAAACGTTATTTTGTTTCACCTTGGGTGGGTCGAGTTATGTTACCCTGGCATTTATGACTCGGAAAATCGACTTATGAGATGGAATTTATTAAGAGTCTGATACTCTTTTTTCATTTCTGCGTATTTTCTTTATTGAACCCATCTGCAGGCATTTTTGATTAATGGGTCTATAAGTCCTAAATCCTATGACGCATTGGCAGATTGACATTTGCGTTTTCGATTATGTCAACATAGCAGGTTCCGAATTTCGTACAAATAAGTTAATTATATTGATTCATCATCATTTTCCACTTATTTATCATGTGGCGTGCTTGACATTTTTAAACACGTTGTAGACGTGGTGCCTTCGGTTGCTTGTAAGGATGCATGCAGCAAGTGTTAGAAGGCCCATTTATACTCGTGTGTGGTAGCTGTGTGTTTTAGAGTGTACTATTATAATGACTCTGTGGGCACTGAGGTCTATATATTACAATAATTTGTCTCTGCTATTAAGTATACATGGCTATGCTGACACGGGGGTTGTCTAACAGTTTGTTTATGACCAATTTGATATGGATGTTTTTTTGCCAGTATGAAAATGACTATGATGCTGGTACTGAGGTGGTTTATCAATGTCAATATTGAGGTTGTTTGCCAGTATATATAGTCATGCTTATACTGAGGTTGTTTGCTAGTAGATTATTTTAATATGGAGGGGGTTTGCCTGTATAATATATATGCCAACACCGTGGTTAATGCCGAGGTTGTTTTCTAGTAAATAAGTGAACAAAAAAAATGAACATGTTAATACCGATGTTGTTTGCCAGTATACATATGACTATGTTAATACCGTGTTTGTTATGACTATGTTAATACCGAGTTTGTTTGCCAGTATACATATGACTATGCTAATACTGATGTTGTTTGCCAGTAAATATATGACATGTTGATACTGAGATGTGTTCATGAATGTTGACTGTGGTTTTCTACCAGTACATATATGTCTTGTCTATCTTGCGGCGCCAGTTTGTTACGAGTTGCACACTTCGTGTTACATGTGGTCACGTGCGGAGTCGGTATTTGTTTTTGATCATATTTATCGCTATTTTGAATGTTTTTCCTTCTTCTCACAGGTCAAGTCGCTTGCCGAAAATGCCGAGTCCCTGGAGAAACGCTTAAACGACCAAATACAAGTGACAGGGAAGCATTGGAGATTGATGGGCAGTTGTCGCAGTTTGTGATCATTATTGACCATGCGATGTTGATACACCCAAGAGGTGCTGTACTTGTATGCATAAAAACTGGACAATACATAATTAATTAACTTATGATTATATAGTTACTCAATATAAAACTATGTTCCCATATACCTATAACGTCTACGATGCTAGTTTATGCAGCAAATAAATGCAAAACGATATCAAAGATTTTCCATCGGTAAGAGATAGCTTGTTAGTATAAAAAATCAAAAAAAAAAATCAATATGTTTACATTCGGACAAAGTGGGTTTGGGATTCGTGGTAATATAAAGTATGATCTTGTAATCAATATCTTCAAACTATGTACTAGTATATTTGTATGTGTTGTGCTGAAACTGTTATAGAGATTAAAGTTTCAGTGTTGTTACTTTGTACGTGTGTGTTTAGTTTTATATTAAGAACCAGTTTTTAATTTCTTTAAATCCCTTCATTCGGTTTTGTTCAATTCAATATCATTTAATATGCATGCTGTGCTGGTGTGGATTGTCCGTCTGTCTTTTGCAGTGGTGCAGTGCGGTCGCGTGTTTTGGGGTAGGCTTTGGCCTGTGAGTTCGGGTCGACGTGTAGCTGCGACTGTCTGGGGACGCATAACTCAGATATTCTCCCTGGTATAATGATTTGGGGCTTTAAACGAGAAGGCAACCGTGGATGGTACTTCCTAATACGAGAGGACAAAACGTGATGTAAAATATGAGGCAGAGTGCTTCGTGTCAAAACGTGGGAATCGAGTTTAACATTGGATTTTGACTCAATGGTTGTACCTGTTAGAGATCTAGGTTGGGGGAGCGCAAATGTTGAGGCCTTCGAGTATAAACCTAAAGTACTGTCGGCGGAAGACGCGTAGGACTCTGCCGGTAGCAGCATTATGCCGGAAATCAAGGAGCTTGTCTTTTATGAACCGCAGTGTTTCGTTGCGGAGCAAACACATAAGGCAGCTAAACAATGGGTTGTAACAGTTAAAAGCACATCTGCCACACAATAAATTAGAAATTGGTTATATGATGGTGTTAATATTCAGCAATACATTCGGCCATTTAAGGGTACGTTCATGGGGAAAAGTTACAATTCAGACTTACCGAGAGATTTATTAACACTACTATCCAGGAACGCTTATGCAATGGTTCTATTGTGTGCATTGGAAGTGTAGGTGTTTTTAAGTCGCCGCATATTGTTGCTCCGTTAACAGTCTTTCGATGCAAGACGCATCTTTTGGTTTCAAATTATCGCGCTATATTTATCATACGTTACATTTACAACCTGCTTCGTACATCCGTAAACGCTTTTCAATCACGATGTTTTTGTACATAGATGACTAGCTAATTGAAGAGGTAATGCGGTCCCTATCAGGCGATAACATGTTGAATGCCGTTCTCGCAAATTATATAGTGTGTCACATTTAATAAGGCTCGGTTATTGCATTAAGCAAATCAATTTTCCAGCCGTCAAAACCCCGGCATTTTTTGATTTTGAGGTCGATTCTGTTAACCAATGTTTCAGGTTGACACGTGACAAGAAGCAAAACATTGCTTATCTGCGAGAACATTGTTTAAATAAGTCGTGTTTGTCGGTTCTAGAATTGCAGCGTTTGACGGGTAGGTGAGTTCTGTTCATGTTAACTGTGCCAGGTGCAAGATATACTCTAGGGAAATGAACGCGCCTATTTCTTCAGGGATTGTCGGCAGCGAATTGTGTGATGACATTCTAATGTGGCGGTTCATTGATAATTGGGAAGGGAAGTAAAAATGGAAGAGAGAGAGAGAGAGAGAGATGCACTTACAGCTCGATATATATTCAAACGCGTCGACGTATAGGTGAGGTGGGAGCATTTTACTGGGAGCGGAAAGTTAGAAGTCTTTGATTTCTGCAACGAATTAGAACGATCTCTCCCTATTATGATTTTATAAGCGAAAGCACTTTATAATGTTTTGGTTTCGTTCGGGGGTCGTATGACAGGTTAAAGTGTTGATGCGAATGTTGATAACAAAGCACTGAATGGATAGGTGCATGGAACAATGAGGGTTCTAAATGCAAGGAGCTTAAACCTGTATTGAAGAGCATTTTTCGTTTAGTTCTTGATTTTGACATCATATTCAACTTGATTTACGTTCCTTCCAGACAAAATATTGCCGGTAATTAATTTTATATTAGAGTGCAAATTGCAGTGCGGTGGTTATGCAAGTCCTCGAAATAACACCGGTTTGGTTTTCTTCCCAGGACTCGTAGTAATTTTGTCATCAATTACTAGTACAAAGGATAGTTACATCAATGCAAGGGCACGTATTGCCAATGATCATTTTAGCCAAATTTGCATACGCAACCACGGTGCGTATATGAATAACTGCAACATAACGGCTAATCACATAAAATATGTTGTTCATTTTAACCTGGTAGGTGAGCGTAGGTTTTCGCAGAACTTATTAAAGACGCTGGCTAAATGTTTGAAAGTTAATGAAGAAATAGATGGTGCCATTTATGTCATTAACATAAATGTTGACAGTCTAGTGTGGTAAGGAGATGTTGAATTAAAACATGCATTTTCGTGTACATGTTATTGGTTATTAATCATTGTTTGTTGCAGGCCCTGTGTTGCACGCAAATTCCTGGGATGAATGGGGCCATTTGCTCGGAATGTTGGACAGTTAATGAATTGAGTTTTGTTTTTGTAAGTCTTGTGGTTCCAGAAGACTGCTTAGTTCTGATAACGGCCACATTGGGGACGAGGTTCATTTAAAATAGAAGAACGTATTGTGTATTTAGACAACTTATTGGATAAATCGAACTACTCTAAACAAAAAATGTAATCTCAAGAAGGAATTTTCTCGTTCTCTACAGGACATTAAGCCAAACAGGTCATTAAGTACTGCACTCCCGGAGGACACTCCAAAAAAAATAATTTTAAGGACGGGTGTTGCCGCACGCAACTGCATGTTCAAGCTTGTATATATCGTGGAAACGCAGGTAAACAGCTATGTGATTGCCAGGTAACTTTAGCAGCTGGTTCAGTAGACAGATTGATTGGTAAATTGCGGTCTATTTTTAGGGACGAGGGTCAGTCGGGAGAATGGAATCCAGTTTTGCTAACAGGAAATCTTGCGGCGCCGATTTGGATGCAACGTCATTTACAGGCTGTCACGGTTGAACAGACAACCGCTATGGTTAGGAAAACACAAGCCATAATATCATGTTCAGAAAATAAGGGAGAATCCGCAGATATTTATCATATCACATTGATGTGGAGAAAGATGATACATCAACATTCTTGCTGTACAGGGATAGGGCGTTTTTCTCATTCGGTTAATAGGGGAGGTTATTTAGGTTTGATGACAAGTGCTAGAATGTTTGCATTGCAAGATTCCACTGGTATTTTCATTTCACAAACAGCAGGGAAAGTGGCATCCTTGGATAACCCAAATAATTTATTCTCCTCAAGTCTAAAGATAATGGCATCTGTCCCGTGAGGCCTATTTCTGAATACTTGCAGGGAAAATTGTAGTTGAGTTAGTAAAGGGTTTCTTGTTTCGGGTTCGGGATAAAGCTAATAAAAGGATCACTAATAAGGGTGTTTTCTCTAGTCTAATGACAGATAGATTGCGTACCCACTTGAAGGCAATACATCTTTATGACGGAGAAACATCGTACAGTAGTTGGCGGGGCTGTGCGATAACACTTAGGATGTCAGGTGTAGAGGATAAAAATATTAACGCGCCTGTAGGTTGGGGATCGGACAATATTCTTAATCATTACGCAAATATTGGGAAATTGATAATTTCAGGAAGCGTGGCGAGAACGTTTTCTAATGCCGCTGAGAGGACAGCACGTGGCCGCTGTGTACTATTGATAGGCAACAGTCCGATTTTTAAAGCACCGCGACGTTTTTATTGTGCATAATTCATGTCGTATTGATACACATAATTCCGACCCGTTTGTCAAATTCAATTAGCGCATGCTTGTCAGGAGCAAGATAATAAATGGCGTCTCTTTCCTTCCCTGTGCGTGTTAATCGGAAATTGATTACAAAATGCAATAATGTTTTACAGGAAATTGAGGCAGTCTAAAATGGAGGATTTATATAGAGCTTATAGTAGTTTTACTTATCGATAAATCCCCATTTAGATGGTGATTATATAGAGCATATAGTAACTTTACTTATCCATAGATCCCGAATGAAATGGGCAATGAAATATAGCGTATTGTTGGAACTCTGTTAAAACTCAGTTTCTGTTAAATCATTATGAATATAGAATGTTACATGTTGAATATGTGTTTTGAGTATTGGATATAATGTAGTGAAGAACGTATCGATAATTAATAAACATAATGATGACATTGGTATCAGCTTACCTTGTTTACATCCCCTTTAGAATGTAGAAAAACGGAATTGTTCCTAGATCCATTCCTTGTATAAAGGGGAAAGTCTGGGATAACTTGATATATACTACTATTGCAAGTTACCCTATGGCGCCTCCCTAATATATATGGTATTACAGTGTGCCCCTTCCTCATTGCTTTACATAACGCGGTACAGACTGATGTCCCAAGAATGTGTACAGGTTTGAGTTTAAAAAAAGAAGGTTTTAGTGGGTAAGAGAGGGTGAATAGGTTGAGAGAGAATGGAATAATATATGGTCAGGAAATAACTCAAACATATGTAGTGAAAGACTATGTTGCTCCGTTTTATCCACGGTATTTCCTTTATTACTTTTAGTAACCTTCATTGTTCCTAGGAATGATCCATTCCTTATATAAAGGGTAAAGCCTGGGATAACTTGAAATATGCTACTGTGCCGCAACGCACTTGCCTTTTTGCACATATTTTTTACAGTGTCCTGGTCGGAGGAAAAAACCAATCAAATTACGTGTATCACGAAGACGTGCATTTTGAACATGAAAATGAGACCAATGAGATATAACCATAGACCAACCACATACGAATTACACATGAAACATAATCAATAGGATCGTTGATTAGAAGTGACTTCGTCGAATTTATGAACACCGTGTTGTATTTCAGAATACATTAATATATTAAAGTACGTGTCAGAGACAATTGCCAAACATATTCTAATATGCATTATAAAATTGAAAACTGCCACTTGCTTCTGTGTTACCATAAACAATGAACGTTGATTCTTTTTATTGAACGTTTATGTACTCTAAAGAAGTATTTTTCAAAATGTAGAACATCATCTAAATACTTAAACTTAACAAGCTTGTATAGATATATGTGAAATATTAGCAAGTCAGTAATCTGTGTATGCAAGTACATGGATAACGATGCATAAATCACGCAAACTAACAAAGTTCCAACATATGTACATGCTAGGCACAATGCCATTAACACCACCAATGCTAACAAAGATCCAACATAAGTAGAGATTGCACTAAGGGACCGACCGTTTTGATTTCTGGGGTGGGGGTGGGGGGGGGGAGGGGGAAGGGGGAAGGGAGGGCCTAGGATTTTCCTTTCAGCCAGAATGTGTGAATGTGTTTTTTTCATTTCTTTAAAGACGGGATTTCTAATTCGCCTAATACACTGGACAGATTATTTTTTCGTCAACATGAAAGCCAGAATATTTTTTTTTAAGTTTTACTATTCGTAGAATAAGATGAGCTGTTGTAGGTCTACTCAACGTCTGCGTCGAGGTTGGTTTTCAGTTGTTGGCTAAGTCCTTTTATTTCAGCAACCATTGGTCAGTGAAACATGATGGGGATGTTCACCGAGCAACTTCTTATGGGGTGTATGTGTCTCAACTTATTCGTTTTTCAAGAGCTTGTACTCGAGTCGAGGACTTTAATATTCGTAATCTTTGTATAACTAAAAAGCTACTAAATCAGGGTTACCGTTACCATAAACTTCGTAAAACCTTTGCAAAATGTTATTATCGTAACCCTGATCTTCATTCCAAATATAAAAGTAATTAAAGGAATCTTCTGCGACAAGGACTATCACAACCTGACTTCTATGGTGATGTGATTTATAAACTTTGTAAGATTCTTGTTCATGATCACTTTCTTTCTATCTTTGTTAAACTTGTTAAAAAGTTTATCAAAAGAGGTTATGACCCTATAATTTTGCAACGTACTGCATGCTTGGTGGTGGACCCTTTTACAGTTCGCCACTATGCTTTCCTCTTTAATTGTACGATGACCGGACAGGCTGTGGACCCTATGATGACGCCTACCTAATGGGACGGTGGCGTTTGATGTTTGTCTATGATCTTTCTTGTCGTGCCCTTAATGGTTTATTTTCTTGTTGCTCTGGCTTCTGCCAAGCCACTGAGTACTTTCATTATGGCTTTCTAGGCTATTTGTTTTGTATTATATTTACACGAGCATATTTGTGTTTTACTTATATTGCCTATTGATGCTGCCTTATTGGTTACAGATTAAATCATGGAGGGGATTTCTTTATTTACACTGTCCTGTTTTAATGGGATGACAGTAGGGTAAGAGTGCGGTTTGGTGCACATTAGAACCGGTTTAAGCCCCCAGTGGCCTTTATTGCCACTGACCGTTCCAAGGCGGTAGCCCTATTGTCAACCCTTTTGTGTTTGTGATGTCGTTTGCATTTTTAGTACTTTTGCCTTCTTGTTTGTCTGTTTGCGTGTTTGGTTTTGTGTTGTGTTGTTGACTGTCGTCCTTGAATGCTGCTTTCCCTGTCCGATATTTTTATCTTTCTTGAAATATGTCATCAGTACCATCAAGGACACTGGTAGACACATGTTCCATAACTGTGTATGGCATTTAAGAAAAAGCATGGCCCTTTTATTACTTTGAATTTCTGGTTTAAGTTCTTTTTTGACGAGTCCATTTATTTTAACAACTGAAAGTCATACATCAACACAACTTCAGTAAAGCTTGGAATATCAAGGGCACTAGTAGACACATGTTCCATATTAACTCTGTATTGCATTTAAGCAAAGTTATGTTATTTTTTCGACTTATAATTTCAGGTTAAACTTTTTAGGCAAGTCCTTTATTTCAATAGGTGATTGTTAATTATTAATACAACTTCAGTAAAGCGTGGATGCTTGTAGACACATGTTCCATAACTCTGTAACGCATTTTATCAAAATTATGGCCCTTTTTCTGGATAAATATTTTCTGTATTGTATTTTAGAAAATTTGTAGCCTATTTTCGACTTTCGAATTTCTATTTGTTGGCAAGTTCATTTATTTCAATATCCACTAGCCATATATCCCTGTCAAAGGAGCTTGACAAATGTCATCACTTACAGGCACATGTTTCATAACTTTTTATTTCATTTTAGCCAGATGATAATTTCTTTTTCAACTTAGAGTTTCAGTTAAAGTTTTTTAAGCAGATTCACATATTTTAATACATCCATTAACAATTGCAAGCCTGTAAATGTCATTAGCCCCATAAACCCCACACCATCCCCACTCCTATACCACCACCACCATCACCCCAAATAGACAAATATTATTCTATTCGTTTTGGTTTCTCTTCAGTTACCATGTCTGCATCCAGTTCTCTTCCAGCCCCTCCACAACTCCCTCCCCTAAACCCCCCTCCACACACTCTACCTTAAACTCCCTAATATTGTATTATTTCTGTTTTTTTACTGAGCCCCCTTTTGCTCTTCTAAGTTATGAATTGATTGGATGTTTTTGTTTGGTGGTGTAGAGGATTGTCTTGTACTGGGCGACGACTACCATGTTCCATACCATTCTTATTAACACTGGCATATAGCGCATACCTTTTGTTACATAACCTGGCATTGCATGTGGCTGAAGCTGCTTCTTAAGTCCACTTACTTATTCTTGTATTATACCATGGCCACTGCATACCACATTGATTACTAACATGTCCAAAGTACCTCACAGGTATAACTATGATACATATAGTGTTCATGGTAGTAGAAAATGAGGTAAAGATCAGCCATGACAGTATCATGGCTACTCTTTACCTCATTGTCTACTAACATGACAACTGTATATTGCAAGTATTACTACCAGAATACCCCATTCATTACTACCATGACCACTGAATACCCCATGTATTACTACCATGTGCTATGCATACTAAATTAATTGTATTACTACCATGACCACTAATACCATATTTATTAATAATATATCTCATGTCAAACACCCATGTTAAATGTCCATAGACTGTTATTTTCCCATTTTTGTAAAATCTCATATCGTTTGTAATGTCTCAATGGAGTGAGTCGCTGAATGATAGCCTTTCACCCAAGTATAATTACTGTCTTATGATTGTGAAGTCAAAGCAAGTTTATAATTATATATTGGGGTGTCCAATGCTGAAGTTAACTCGTGAGTTCACAGCTGAAGATTCCGAAAGAACACAAAGAACCATCCGCCAAAAAATATTTTTTAGGTGCTGAGAATAGTGATTTTGAACAGAGAAAAGTGACCATGTTTTCTCATGTTTTATTTCAAAGAAATATTTAACAGAACCAAATATCTTTTTCAAACATATTTTTCAGTATTATAAAATAAATAGCCTTAGAAGGTTGACAAATATTCGCTGTCACCCTCACAGGATTGCAATATTTACATACTACCATGGCCAATGTATATCACATTTAGGCCATTATTTTTTATTATTTGTTTTAAGAACCATTAAGACAGAGAATAGCTGTAGGAGGAAGGGAAAAAATAAAAATAAACTATCAAATTCCCTATGGAAAAATAAAATACCTAATTTCGTTTTGTCGTAGGAGGGTTCGTAAAACGAAGTATCAAAATATAATGGCCTTATTACAACCATGACTTATGTATACCACAATAATTATAACCTTGACTTTGTATGAATATCATGTTCATTACTACCATGATCAATGTATACGAAATTACTACCATGGTCACTTTATAACACTTTATACAACACATTTACTACACCATTGCCAGTGTATACCACATTTATAACTGCCATGACTAATGTATACCATATGTATAACTACCATGATCTATGTACATCACATGTATTACAACCATGAATACTATCACTGTCTTCTACAAATCATTTCAACTGGAGATTTCGATAAACTTTTGAGCAGAAGTTCTTATATTTTTCCAAGAATGTTTGAGAAGGCTGGATTATTTTTTCAACAATTTGTGGGACTGTATATTTTTTCCCCTTCAAATCAGAGCCAGGTTATTTGTTTTCATCAATTCAAGGGCCAGAATAGTTTTTCAGCAAAAATCCCAGCCCCCCTCCCCCCACCACCCCCCACCCACACAGAAATCTAAATATGTACATTAGAAAAGGTCCAACAGAGGTGCATACTAAGCACACTACCTCTAAAACTACATATACATACTGTAAGAGGTTCCAGATCAATGGAAGATAAAAAATACAAATCATTCATATTGACATAAGCAAAGGTCATATAGAGGTACAAGCTAAGCACACTACCTCTTTAACTACATATACATACGAAGTTCCAGATCAATGGAAAATATGAAATACAAAGCATTATTAACCTATCAAGTGCATGCTCAACAATAATAGTAATAGCAGTATTGTCTTTTAAATGGCAGGGAGGAGAGCATCAAAAATGAAAGTATTGCGGGTAAGCGACCAAACATAATTATGTTCCAAAATAACAGATTAACATTTACCTTTGTTTTGGTAAGTTTATGAATCGCATTTTTGCAAACATTTCGTTGAGTCATCCCTTGTGACAATATAGTCGTTAGACTAATGCTGTGGCCTGTTGGTTATGTGTCTTTTATTTTAACGGTAGCGGACTTCTTGTTAACGATTTCCACCTTTTGATCCTTGCAATTGTTTATATCTTTGTTTGTGGCACAGTGCGGCTTTACGGTGCCATTGCGTTTGGGTGCTGTGATTTCTATAGGACAATTTTTTTCTCATATTTATATATACACGTACTTATGACACGAGTTAGATGTTAAATGTTACATCCTGAGATGTTTCTAATTATGTATTTGTATACAGCTTTACAACATTTACGTGTATCGTTTGCTAATTTCTCTGGATGTGAACTTTATGGTTAGAGATTTCCATTTCATGGGATGTAGTTTTATTTACAAAGTTTTGTCAATTAAAGCGCTGAAGACAGAATGATAACGAGGCTGTATACACGTAAACTCGATTTCAGCAAACCTGTACGCCTTATTGCCTACTGACCGTTCCAAGTCGGTTCACCACTCGTTATGTTATGTATTGACGTTTTAATCATGCTCTTTTATTTCGGTTTCTGGTGCAGTACGGACCTACGGTGCCATTGCGTTTGATTGCCGAGGTTTCCATAGGACCATTTTTCTCATTTATTTTAGCCCGAAAGGCATCATCCCTTTTATCATGCACATTGTTAGTGAAAGCCAAATTATAAAACCTTTATATTTTCATTTCTTTCCTGATGAAAACTTTAGAGAACTAATTCAAAATATCAAAATTTCAAAACACGTAATCTCTGTCATGCATTTATATTGAAATTAATATATTTTAATCGTCTACTCGCAATATCTTCTGACAAAGATGGGGACTAATCTCAGAATAATTAGACATTGTCGCTTATTAGCAAATACATATGTATATTTTTTTAAATTATTATACTATGAGTGTCTTTTTAAAGAAAAAGTGTAAAACAAATTCTACAAGAAAATAAATGAACCTTTTAAATTATTTCATAAAGGGAGCTAAGTGTTGTTATAAAATATGCATGTTCTTTCCTCTCATTATTAAACACATCCACGTTGACATTAGTGTATCTGGAAAATAAAAGAATAAACACAATTAGAATTAATAGTCAACAGTAACATCTGAAGTGTAAATGGTTCGCAACTTGAAAAGGATGTCTTTCCAACCCCACAAGCATGGATTTAGGAGGATATAGTCTGGCGGGATATCTTTATTTACACTGCCTTGTTTAATTGGGACGACTATAGGGTAAAAGGAAGTTTGATGCACACAAGAACGTGGTTTAAACCAGAGACCCTTTTGCCACTGAACGTTCTAAGGCGGTACCCTACCCCACCTTACAGAAAATAAATGTAAGTGGCTTAATGTTTGGGGTTATATGTGGCACATAAGCCATTTACACTTGACTTAGGCCGGTAACATATAAGCCACTTTTACCAATTTTAAATGCAAATGAGATGTAAGTCATATCTCAATTATAAGCCATACTCTTCACTTATAATTGACTTATATGCGACTTATAAGTTATTTATATGTGACAAATAAGCGGCCTACATGTAAAACGTATAAGTGACATATTAGTGACATATTCCACTAGTAGGTCAACTGTAAGCAAACAGAAATGTTAACAATGGGTAAAAAGAAACGTCATAACATAAACAAGCTTATCAATTTTAATTCAATATATTAGTATATAGTTTGGTATGTATAGACATAATTGTGGACTTCTGGAAGAAAGCATGAAACTTTGCATGTTTGAACCTTAAGGTATTACGTTTAAATAAAAAACAGGAGACACGCCAGGGGACCAATGTCTCCTGGTGAAATGAGGTTCTAAAAGGAGTACCCCAATTGTTAATATAAAACTATTATTAATCTTAATACTATGTTTGTTTGGGTCGTCAAAAGGTTTCGAAATGTAAGTTTAAAACAAATATAAAAGACGTAACATATAATATTGAAAGTCTTTTTACTTATTAACCGTCTTTGTAAGGCATAATAATTATGACGCACACAAAAGGGGCATTTTTTTTAATTAAGCAGCGTTCAAATATGAGCTATTGGGATTACCATTCGACTGCCTGCCTTCCTTAATAGTTGCTTTAAAATACTTCTCAGCAACGGCTCGGCTAATTTTGACCTTAACAATCCTTAAATTAGTGTCATTCAAGTTTGTTAAAATTGGGTCAACATGAGTGCCAAGATGGCCCCTGTTACTAAAAATAGTAGATAACAATAAACAATCTTCTCAGAAACTGCAAACACTGCTTTCGACAGAAATTGTTCACAGGTGATAGCCTAACTATCAAGCTTTTTCAAATGAACTGGTCAAAAATGACCACACACAGTGGGCGGGGGAGTAAGGACGGGGTTGGATCCAGGGTTTGTATAGTGAGAGTTCATTTGTTTTCCATAGACTTACATCGGGAACAGTTGAGAATTCTACTATGAAAACACAAATTATAGATTGCTAATACTTCGCATGTAGCATTAGCTGATGATCCTGTATCAAGTTTGTTCAAATGGTGACCCTGAGGTCAGGTTTTCCCCCTTCGTCCACAGGGCTCACAGTGTTACAATATTAAGATTAAGATTCTTGTATTTTCGAAAGAAGCCATATATTTGAATCAATGTTCTTCGGGGGTCATACATACTCCGTACTCTGGATCCTCCACCCCTGTCATATTTATGTGGGGAGGGGTGGTGGGGGGGGGGGGGTGAGGACGTCTTTTTGGATGTTAGTGAACAAGAACATACTCTTTGACATCGGTAGTGGTGGGGTGAGGGGATACACACTCCATAATCTGGAACCCTCCATTCTCTTTCATATCAATGGAGGTCAGTCCCCACCCACCTCATCAACCCCACCCCGTTCTTACGCCAAGCTATGTGATAGTATTGTCATTGTTGTCTACTTTATACATAATGTATAGTATCATGTATATTATTAACCGGGAGCTTGACTTGTAAAGTTAGAAAGTGTCGATTCATACGGATGGAGGGAGGTATACCATACTGGTTCTACACAGGGAAAATGGGATGGTCTGCCTCTACCACAGACAAATCAAACGTCATATATAGCCTAAAATAAGATGTGACGTAAAACATCATTCAAACAAATAAACAAAGAAATTATTAACCGATTGTCATTAGTAAATGCCAACTTTAGGGTACGGATCGTCTCTGGTAAGTCGTCATGTTTTAATTGGTAGGCAAGGTATGGAGCTATGATATAACCTAGATGAAGTAATGTGCGAAAATATTAAATAACCTTGTACGTATTTCTAATCTTATGTTGACTCATGTATTGAATCACGTCATGTGTGTAGTCATTTAGAGGTTATCTTCAACTATTGGCAGTGAATATAAAGATATGCAAATTAGCTGATAACTAAAGCAAACATATTTCTCGTCACCAAGAGTTTCATTACTTCTAGCATGTTAATATATATATGAGCGTCTAGGACAACAAATCCATTAATTAATTCAGATCACGCAACTAATACAAAACCATGAAACCAGCAATGAGATTATAAGAATAGTTCATGGGTACCCGGTGAAGATAGGGAAATCCAACACGAGGAATAACTGTTTTTATCGGAACCGAGGCTCTGTCAAGGTTCGAGCCTCGGTTCCGATGAAAACAGTTATACTGAGGGTTGGAATTTCCCTATCAAAACCGGGTACACATGACTGATTCTTTTTCTTGAATACCATTTAAATTATGTTCTTTGAAGTCGCCAACTACTAATATGTTGCATGTCAGTTACACAATGACGTCATACAACTGTCGTTGTTGATATCAGCGTGCGACTTTTATCTTCCCCCATTTGTATGATCAGGATTTTCATCACCCATGTAAAACACGGATAACCGTCTCCGGTATGAAAGAAAGGTTGTTGCTTCAACTTGATATAATACCCCCTAAGTAAGCAACTGGTACATATCAAAAGGACGGATAACCAGGCTCGTCATATTGTGGGCTAAATGCTCTTAAATTACGCCGAAACTCCAATACCATCAGACTAAGGTTCTGACACAACTGGATCACATTTTTGGGCTACACTAGATGAGGCATCAAAAGGCATCAAAAGGATATCATGAATTTATTCGGTGTAAAACAGCCTGCTCTAGTCGTTGTAGTGCTTGAAGGCCTTCCTTCACTGCTATGCTTCTAAAATGGTCAATGTGAATGTCAGTTGAAATTTAAGAACAGGCATTATCACTTACATATTTGTTCTACCAAGGTAACCGTCTTGACTATCGTGTATACATGTATTAAAGATTGAATACATTGAGCAAAGAATTGGCGCAACATTAATATAAACCAAAGCAGTCATCAAAATAAAATCGTATCAACTGAAACAGTATTCTAAAAATATTTTATAACAAAATAGTAAAACAAAAGATATAACAAGAGCTGACGGAGGCAGTGCACTTGTTTATTATGGACTTGTTTATTTTTTGGAGGCTAAGTTGAAAAAGGGGCATAATTCTGTTAATATTCATAACATATTAACGGCACGAAAGTGAATACATGTGTAACGTCCGTTAGACAGTTTATTCAAAGTGAGCTTAACGTAAAAGGTCGAGTAGAATAGCTTGCATTTTCTTCGAAAAGTCGAGCTAATAATGGTAACCTATGTTTTTGTGTTTCGTAGTTGACTGTCGTCCTTGAATGCTGCTTTCCCTGTCCGATATTTTTATCTTTCTTTTAAACTATAACTGTATTGATTTCTCATAATACATCACATTGATTTATATAAGTGAATACAATGTAATTTCACGAAAACATTGTAATATGTACCATTTTGTTAATGATAGATTTATATTGATTTAAATATTATTAGACCTTATTAGCACAGTAAATACCTCAAAATACAATAATTTGTATACACAGATTATGTATTGCTGTTTTAATGAAAATTAATGAGTATTTATATTAATAATTAATATGAAAAATCTTTAATATTTTGTGAAGGAATCAAGGTTTTTATCATTCCATATACTAATGTTATGAAAACATAAAAGTAGTATGTGGAATGATATAATTTGTGAACAAGAATCATTTTATAAGGCAAAAAGGCGTTCTCCTTTAATAATGTATTTAAGCAGGAAATGCTCCCTTTAGGACCTCAGTGGTATATTTGTGTTAAAGTGGTATTACTAAATCAATTAAAAGCTTGCTTAAACAGCTTTAAACTTGGAGCTTAGTAAATAAATCGATGAAATATATACCAATATATGTCAGTGCTGTTCCGTTGCCATGAAATATGGCTATTGCACATTCATACAGACCAGGTGGTGTTATACTGGCATTATAGCAGCAACATTGTAGTTATAGTGTATTCATCCTCTATAAAGATATCAATTTATTTTATTAAATAAGTAAAAACATAATTTGCGAAGATGCAGTTATTTTTATAAATTAAAAATATACTTTTGTTTATGTGTCAATGGTGTTTAAGCAATAAATCATCCCTTTAGGGCCCCAATGCCATACTGTTGTTGCTATGGTGACACATATATATTTGAAATGATAGTACAATTATTAAATGGTACTTACAATGTTATAAATATAAAAATAATACATTACTTTCACAAGAGATCCAGTAAAAGCAGTATATTGATTTTTATCTGGAAAACATCAGGTACCCTTTTAGGGCCTCATTGTACTGGTATAGAGGGGTCCTCACGCCTGTCTCCTGTATTGTATTTAAAATACATATCCTACGGTATAATCATGCAAAGTTTCATGCTTTCTTCCGGAAGTCCACAATTTGACCCCTATATGGCTTATATATACCAGACTATAATATCAATTGATCTAAATAAAACACAATATCAATATAGCAGTCATGTGGCGGCAGTTTGTTTTCCGATGTGTTTTGTTGTTGGCTTCTTCTGGTATGTTTCTCTTTTTTCCCCCTTCCAATCTGAATAGATTAAATTATGACTATTACTAATCATATAGAAAATTATAGCAACGGCCTACCACCCATAACTGTATATCTTATCTAAACCGATCTATCATTTAAATGTATCAACTTAATTAAAAAACAGGAACACATTGATTATAAACGCTCTTCTCGTTTCTTGTAAAGAAGAATGTTCCGTTATTCCTATGTAGCCCTATACTCAATCATGGTCCCTATACACATCCAAATCCACAGGGCAGGTCATCCCCGTGGACCTCATTTGAACAAACATTATTGTCTAGGGCATGCCGATAATTACTAACGGTTTTCGATGAATATCTCTCTAAACAAACAAATGACTTCTATGTAAAGCGATTGTTAATCTATTAGATTTTACCTGCATTTGACATAAACTATATTACTGTAGTATCTTTATTACCCAGCATGTTTGGTATGCAACGATAACAAGTTAAAACTATGTTTTAACAATCGACTTCAAACCATTGCAAGTAGTGATTGACAAATAGAAAATTATAGCAACGGCCGGGCACCCATCACTAAACGGTTCTCTCATTTAAACATATTAACTTAATTAAACAAGAGGCACACATTGACTATAAACGGTCATCTCCTTTCTTGTAAAGGAGAGTTTTCAGTTATTCCTATGTAGCCCTATACTAAATCATGGTCCCTAGGAGTGTAGGGAGGAAATACCTTTCAAAACTGAATCCTCCATGTCAAATATATGGCTACTGGCATTAGATTAGCAGGTTCTTATATGATTTGGTTGAGAGTGTCCCTATACACATCCAAATCCCCAGAGCAGGTCATCCCCTTGCACTTCATTTGAAACTTTTTTTATCTAAGGCATGAAGATAATTGCTAAACGTCTCCGATGAATATCTCTATACAATCAAATGACTTCTGTGTATAGCAATTGATTACGCTGTGAATTTTAGATAGGATATAAATAACAGAACTACAATACGCATGCACAATTATACCATAGTACCCGCTTGGTTAATATGTAGTTTATGTTGCCCTGGTAGCGAAGAGCCGTTATACGTTAACATTATGTTTGCTGCAGGACAGCAGCTTATCATTGTTTCTCAAATAGATATTTGTTATCTCAAACATTACAAGTGTGGGCATTTATTAAATGAAATACGGTTTGCTCTCAATAAGGTAAAACTCCTTTGTTCACATGTGTCATTCAACCAACATGCTGCAATTTCGATCGATATAACGACAGTAAACAGTAAACATGTTTAAGCAGAGTACTAGGTTGGTTGCAATGTAGATCATTCCGTCCTGGTAGCAATGAGTCGTTTGTTTTAAGTAAGCATAGTGTTTCCCGGAGGACAGTATCTTATCTGACTGAACTATAGATACTTAGTTCTTGTGAAAACATATGTGTTGTGTAAAAAAGAAAAACACTTGCATGTGCATTTATTAGGGGAAATACATACAGTTTTCTGTTGCATCAAGAATGAAGTGCAAATATAAATACGGTGAATATTTAATCACTAACCTCCTCTTTGTTAGACTGACATATTCTTCAATTGGATTAATTTTAAAATAATTTACGTTTGACGGAATACAATTATACTTTCGTGTACAAAGTACGTTCGTGTACAAAGTACGGTTGTGTATACTTATATAAAACAGTGTTTACGAGCAATGGCTGAATGCGGTGTAACCAGACCAGATATAGAAAGTGATAAAGGAGGACATACATGTGATCCTTGCTCCTTTGATGAACAAGACGTGGAAGCTGTAGGATTCTGTGTTGCTTGTATTGAATATCTGTGTAAAACATGCATTCGAGATCATAAGAAAAACAAAGTTACTCGTCATCATACTATTTTGCAAGATAACGACATCCCCGACAACGTAACGTCATTTCAAAAATTAATGGATAAAATGGTATGCTCCTCTCACCCAGATAAAGAAGTGGAATATATATGTGAGGACCACGATGAGTATATATGTAATGTGTGTGTTGCGAGACTACATAGGAAATGTGATCGCGTGAAAGAAATAGCCGAACAGTCCAAAGAAACTGAAATTTGTTCAAGACAAAATGCAGAGTCTGAACTTAAAAGACTACATTTAGTTTTGAAGAGAACCATTGGTTTGAGAAAGAAGAAAGAATGCAATATTAAACACCTTCGTAAAGAAGAAAAATACATTTCAGAAGAGCGGGAAGTTATGATTAGAAACATTCAAGAAAAACTAAAACAACTAGACGAGTTATGTCAAATTGAAACTAATACATTAGTTGAAAAAGAAATTTTCAAAATAAAAAAGTATATCAGAAAACATGTTGATATAGAAAACGATCAACTTGAAGACTGCGATTTGTTGGAAAATGTTTTAAAATTTGGCAATCTTAAGCAATTAAAAGTTGTGTCAAGCAAGATTCTAAAGAAGTTAGAAGTATCCGAGGCAGAATTAGAAGGACAAATCAGGAAAGCAGAAATACACATCAGGTTCAACCCAGTTTCAAAGCATACACCAAAAGAATCCCTGGGTAAAATTTGTGTTGAAGAAAGAGTATCACTGAGCAATATCACAGATATTGAAAATAGTAGTTATTGTGAAGAAAAAAGTGAAAACGAGAATTTAAGTGGCGATACAACGATATGTAACTATTTGAAGACAAGTTCTTTAAACCACAGCGGCGAAGATGAAAAAAGACGAACGTCGAAATTCGATAATACCACAAATAGGAATATTGAACCAATTTGCAAAGTATCTACTAATCAAAATGTCAATAGGATGGGTTCGCTTATGGAACGCAAACTTAAACGAATAAGCTGCCACAATATTAAACGTGAAACCGAAAAAGAGTCTAATATCTGCGGTTCCGTTGTTCTTCCTGATCAGCGACTTGTTTTTATTGACAAATCCAACCGCAAAATAAAACTTTATAACAAAGACTTCATATTCATCACTACTTTAGAGCTAGACTACGCTCCCTTTGCCCTTTGCCATCGTGGCAATGATGAACTTGTACTTACATTTTCGGATGTAAAAGGCATTGGACGATACATGGTAGGAAAGAAAAGTATATACCGCCATCGCGATTTTGAAACAAACATGTACGGTCGCGGGCTAACAACAGTTGGACAAAACATCGCCGTATTATTCACAGACAAAGATGGAGAAGCTGAAGTTAACAGCTCAAAAGATGAAATTCAAATTCATATTATAGATTTAGGTAATGCTAGTGTCGTACGAACGATTGATACATTCAAAAACAAACACATGTCAATGATAATATTAAGAGATCCAGTTTCGTTATTATTCAGAAGCGAAAACGAAATATTGGTTACCGACTCAACGCATTTAAGGTGTTTTGATAGTAATGGACAGTTAAACTGGTATTTTGCAGGTCATAAAGGCCACGCGATTGATGACGTGTACGGACTTGCATTAGATAATGAAGGCCATATCTACGTATGTGGCGCAGGATCTAACAACGTACATCAGATATCCGCAACAAAACATATGGATAACAGGATACTAATATCAGACGCCGTGAGACCACAATCGGTATCTTACGATACGTATGCTGGGAGACTTATAGTCGGATGCCGAAATTATAATAGTGTATTGGTGTATAAGTTTGAATAGTATAGTTGTGTCATGGTGAATACGCTTGAGATGTATATTAGTGTCATGGTTAATACCTGTGTGTAATATCATAAAGTCACAGTATTTACGTATTATAATACAATATGTTTAAGTTAAATGTGTTTTAACTGAAAGAAGCAGGACAAATAGTATGCAGCAGTTTATCGCCATATGTTAATCTTTGAGACAAAGAAACGTGTACTAACATAAAATACAATCTTGAGTTGAACAAAAAAAAACAGCAGACTAAAAATAGTCTAAAATCAAAAAAGTTGCAGCTGTGTACTGAGTATAAGAAAGAAATTAAATACATGTTTAGCAAACGCGTTTGCGGCGATTGCCTGTTGTATAATTCAGAATGATACCACGATTTATTAATATTATCCTTTGTGTGATGTAAGAGGCACTAGATAGGCACTATATCGGATTAAATGCCAAGTATGTACATAAATGCTACAATAAACTAAAAGGAGAACAGTAGTTTGAAATAGCCATGTTGTTAACATAGCACACTATGTTAAAGTGGGTCGATCGCATTACATCTTAAAATCGTGAAGTATTTATCAAACTTTAAAATTAGTATCTCTCAATTTTATTTCACTGTTAAATCAGTTTGTATATACTTGAATAAAAGGTAATACAATTTGGAGTCACTATTATATATTGTTTTATACACTATGAACAATACAGTTTGTAATATGCAAAACAAAATGTCTCATGAATATGGATATTAATTGACCTTGGGAAACTATTCTAAAAGTGATGCTTCCGTTACGTTGTGTCTTGGAGGTAAGCTATTTGACACATTGCTTTTCATGTTGGTTAAACGTGTTCTTTCTATGGTCCTGACCTTATGTGGATACTGCCCAAATAAGTGGATCTGAAAACCAAAGATTCCTAAAAATGGTACTAGTAGCTTCTTTACTTGACTTTCAGCATATAAAGGGTACTTTGTCGGGTTGGCACAGTTTCTGTATAATAAGACGAGATGGGTGGGGTATCATATCAGGTATTCCAGCATGGCAGCACTACAAAGTTGAAAATTTAGTACACTGATTAAGGTAGACACTGTCGTGATATGATTGACATATTTTTAAAAGCGACGTTTTGGATTATATCCGCTATTGTGGAATCCCATTGAAAGTTCATTAACAAAAGAAAAACATTAGAACTAAAATAGACCTGAATAGGTTTACATGTAACTTGCAGTTTATATGTTTGCACTTTTATCTAGACAGAGCTATGCTTGAATAATAAATATGTCACAGGGTTAAGTGGGGTTGTAAAGACCTCTGTATCGAGGTCAAATCATAATTTAATTTTGTAAAACAGAAAGTTATATTTGTAGTTATAGAAAAATTAATTTGATAGCAAAACTAACACGTTCTATTCTACCTGTAAAGGAAATGGCAATTACGACATTAAATTTAAGTAACATAGGCTATAATTATATAATGGAATGCCATATCTGAAGCTAACTGTAAATACACATTCACAACAGCTGACGAGTTTACAAGTTACGAATCAATGACACATAGGAATGCATTCAGACTAATTTAGAATCTATGGCGGTAAACGGATTGAATAGGCCAAGTGAAAAAAAAATAGTTTCTCATCTAATTTGAAAACTTAAATCAGATATCATAATGCATAAAGTTTTAAAATAACACTGACATCTGAAGGAAAGTCAATTGACGAGATTTCATACATATTGCATGTATCTTATGTATCAGGTATACATTGTAAGACTTGTAAAGCGCTGTATTAACCAAGCGCGCAGCAAATAATCTTCAGTAACCAAAGGATTGCTGCTGTAAGGCTAGAAGAAGAAGTACTAAAGCTTTAGCATGACCTATGCAGGGTGAAATACTTATAAATCAAATATATCGAATTATAATAGTAGTTTCAGGCACATATAACATATCAATGTAATTCCAGAGATTAATTGGCGGTGCTCCTTGAGCGCGCAGCCTATATTTGTATTTGCTTATTGATGCTGCATAATGGGGGAGCACGTGACATATGGAGGCGCAGGTGATTTAAACTTTTGGGGGTAAAAGACTGGCCAAAATGTTGGGGGTAAGAGACTGGCCCTAATATATTGTTGTTGTATTGAAATTGCTTTATTGAAATTGGCGCTAAGTAATAGGTATATATTAGGTAACTATTACCATGATTACAGCTACAACTTTGAAACTTTATACAGTTGTTCTACATTATAACATGATCCAGCATATCAGGTTTCATAACTCTGTGCTGCTTTCTGCAAAAGTTATGCCTCTTTTTGAACTTAGTATATTGGTTAAGTTTTCCGTTAAGGTCCACTTTTTAGCCAGTATAAAGAAGGATAAAAATATCGGACAGGGAAAGCAGCATTCAAGGACGACAGTCAACCACAAAACACAAAAACAAACATTCAAACAGACAAACGAAAAGGCAAAAGTAATAAAAAATGCAAACGACATCAAAAACACAAAAGGGTTGACAATAGGGCTACCGCCTTGGAACGGTCAGTGGCAAAGTAGGCCACTGGGGGTTTAAACCGGTTCTAGGGTGCACCAAACCTCACACTTACCCTACTGTCATCCCATTAAAACAGGACAGTGTAAATAAAGAAATCCCCGCCATGATCTAATCTCTAACCAACAAGGCAGCATCAATAGGCAATATAAGTAAAACACAAATATGCTCGTGTAAATATAATACAAAAAAACAATAGCCTAGAAAGCCACAATGAAGGTACTCAATGACTTTGCAGAAGCCAGAGTAGTAAGAGAATACACCATTAAGGGCACGACAAGAAAGATCATGGACAAACATCAAACGCCACCGTCCCAATGGGCTTTAGGTAGGCGTCATCATAGGGTCCACAGCCTGTCTGGTCATCGTACACTTAAAGAGGAAAGCATAGTGGCGAACTGTAAAAGCGTCCACCACCAAGCATGCAGTACGTTGCAAAATGATAGGGTCATAACCTCTTTTGATAAACTTTTTAACAAGTTTAACAAAGATAGTATGAAAGTGATCATGACCAAGAATCTTACGAAGTTATAAATCACTCGGTATGTCTTTGGAACTTCTTTCAGTAACTATAACAGATACAGCTTTGAAACTTTGCTTGAGCATGCTATTTCCTGACGCAGGCCATGCAATACTGGTTTCCACCCAGGAATATTTCATGATCAGCCCTACGTGGCACACACCTACGACATAAATCAGTGTCAAACATTCAAAAAACCAAACTGTATATCTTACCACTACAAACCACTTCTTCCGAATAGATGTCTACCTAACCCAGTCTTTTTTCATAGTAGACATTTCACTGATCATATCAGCTTCTTTTTTGGTATTTTTGTTACTTAACTCAAACTACCTCAACATTCTAAAAATCTTCATAACGTTCTAGAAATATATATCATCAGCAATTAATGCAAACACTTAAATATGTTTTGATATCTTAAGTATGTGCCTTTGTTCCCAAGTTACTATTGCTTAATGTTGCCATATAACGTTTTAGACTTTTTAAAATATTTCTACATTTTTGTTGTTATATAATAAAGATTTGCAAATAAATACACATGTTTGTTTCCTCCTGTTGAAAACATTTTGCGCCGCCTTGATGTTTCTTCTTGTGATTTATATGTGGAAACACAATCTCGTCAACCCTTTTATGTTTGTGATGTCGATTACTTTGTGAAGGCTACATTTCCTGTTCGACTTTTATACCTAATTCAGGTATGATATATGTGTTCAATATTGACGAAAAATATAAAAAATGTAACTCTATCGGATGTGAGCTGTTAAATCAGGTCCTACTTACTTATCTGAGTGTATGTTTGAGATATGTGGTCAACTTGTTTTAGGCTGAAGAGGTAAAAAAGGGATTTTCAGAGTATTAAAGGTGGTATTTTGCAGATTTTCCAGGTGGCTGGATCTGAAGAAACGATTTTCCAGTTCCTTTTTTTTTTTAATCCAGCGGTGTATTCTGGGCTTAAAAACATTTCTTAGAGCCGAGTATGGAGGATATGTGATTACGGATATTATCTGGACTATCCCATTCCTGCCTAACAGAATTTAATTTCTGTGTATTTTTTGTGTTCTGACACCCTCCACCCCACCACTTAACCCACGCCCTAGAGAATATACAACAAGCGTCTAAAAACAAATACGTTGCATAGTGTGTTCTCAAGTAGCTCAGTACCCAAGAAAAATACTGTCGTTAAAATCATCAAGAATTATTTCAAAGAAAGCAGCGTAGCTACCTGAATGCAGAGCATGAGTACATATCGTCTACAAAAAAAATAACATCAGCATTTTAAATCCGAAAAACAATAAATATAAAGACGAGGTTAGTGGAGAGTGTGTGGAGAGTCAAAGAAGTTCAGGCTAATTCATCAACATTCCAGTGTCAAAAAAGACCTTGAACCGGTTTAAACACCCAGATGGTCCATTATGCCAATGACCGTTCCAAAGCGCTACCCCTGTTGTCAACCTTAATATGTTTGTGATTGTTTACTGAATGTGTTTGTGATGTACTTTTTGAACCACCTTTGCGTTATAATACTTGTTGGAGTGACTATTCTGTGAATGCTACTCTTCCTGTTGGACTTATAACCTTTTTGTTACTGTATTAACAATTTCGGGAAAAATCTCCCAAATATGCACCACTAAGCAAAGGCGTAGCTGTCCAATTGTAAAATGTATGCCAAATCAATTGAGGTCCGCAAATGCGAAGTTTCTAGGTGATATTGGGATATGCTCTCCCAGTTTTAAAACAAAAGAACAAAAAACACACAAAAAACACGTTACATGTCCCATTTTGTCTGGTTTGGGGAGACATCTTTTAGGACATAGTAGTTAGGCAAAACGTTATTCTGAGCGTTATTACAAGAAGTCTTCTTTCTATCCCACCCCTTCCGCCACCCACTTCCATAGTTTTGTGTTCTTTTAGCGTTTTTAGAATGTTCTTATCTGTGAAAAAGTTGTAGGATATTAGTAATTACGGGGTGGATACATGCAAAAGCAAGTATGCACTTATCAATTATTTCCCCTACCGGGGTGAGGATAGGGCAGTAACAAACGTACCCAGGGAAATAGACAAATGTTTAATACCTATCGTAGTAGCAATTTTTCCAGGTTAGTCCCCAATGTTTGGTAATAAAGTTTTTTTCCTGGAGGAGTGAGGTATTTTCGAAACTGACCAGGGGATTGGGGGAGTTGTCAAGACATAGTTTCTATGGGAGGTCATTTTTAGGTGAGCGGATGAGGTAATATTATCTGGAACAGCCCATTTCTTCAAAACGGGAGTTCATTTCTTTCAAAATCTCGGTGTGTTATTCCCGCCGACGCCGTCCCCGTCCCACCCGCCATCTATACCTCGGATCCCCCACATTTTACTAATAAAACGCTGTGTATCAATTATGTCATGCAAACACGATAATACAGTTACATTATGTTTTCTTTTATAATCAATTAAAATAAATCAATATTAGTTTTTGCTTTGTCAGTTTCAAAATCACAGATTCAATAAATACGCATGAATACACACTCTCCATACAAAATATATTAATAGGTGCAAACAATTTCAAACACAATGTATGACGTGTCTCATCTGATAATGTTTTACCAATGAACGGCTGTGGAGCAGTCTAAACCAGACATGTCCCGCTCACTTTTCTATACATAACTCTTTTATGGCACCCTGTATTTTGTACAGTTCGTATCGATTAATTCTCATTCAAGTGCA
The DNA here is from genome assembly GCA_037043455.1 of Cyrtodaria siliqua. Lineage (NCBI taxonomy): Eukaryota > Metazoa > Mollusca > Bivalvia > Adapedonta > Hiatellidae > Cyrtodaria > Cyrtodaria siliqua. Next base: position 2,808 of record JAWPHD010001803.1, on the reverse strand, counting down.
ACATGTTCTGATCTTATCATTAATCGATTTTGCATTCAACATTTAGTTTATAAATAAAAAGTGTGTTACCATACTGTTTCTGTTACGCATCGAGTTTGGAATACGATGATTTATAAGACGCTTATAACCTATATTTTTGTTTGTCGAATATAATATTATTGAAACGGGATTCCGTCAACCGTAAACTAATTTGCATGTATCCTGAACGCTCACCTAATATTTATGGTACAAGTTGAATGATTGTTTAAAAACGTTTCTTCCACATATATTTGTCTGGTCATATATGCGAATATTAGATTGGTTAAGCACTTTCTCAGGAGAATCGTTTAAGCAACAATAAACTAAAGACGACCGGAGACGGACGATGGACCCTATTTCACTTTGAGCATCGGCACAGGTAAGCTAAACAAACTTAGCGAAATTACTTTATGTGTCACAGAAGCAAATATTCTATTTAGTGATCTAGTACCACGCAAGACCGATCGAAATAAAGGTATTTTACTCGACATATGCAATATAAATGTAGATCGACTTGAACCATTAAACATGCTGTTATATCGATACATTTGTATATCGACATAACGTCAGCAAAAACGCAAGTATTTCACCAACATACCAGCTTGCTTAAAATTGACATGCCTTACTACTTGATAGCATGATTCGTCGTCTATTAGAATACCTGCCGTGTTCTGTAAAAGACAGTTTGTTTTACGTCATTTGTAGCATATGTTAGGCTATATATGACGGTCGATTATTCACCCCATTTTCCTGGGTAGGATCAGTGCTATATACCTCCCGCAGTGTGTAAGAATGACACTCTCTCACTTGACAAGTCGAGCTCCCAGTGGGATTCGAACTGTCAGTGGTGGCGAGACATATTTAGACGCAATGTCTTTTCTATCCCTCCCACGGACCGTTTTCTGCAGGTCAGAATTGGATCTTTAAGATACTCAGCTATACATAGTATTTCCCATCAGGATTAAAGAATATGTTATGTAAAACATTAATGATAATGCAAATGGAATATAACGCGTTATTCCGTTGCAAGAAGCGTAAAACGTCCGATTGACATTCTGTAAATACCGTACCATCACGTAACATTACAACAAATTACATCATTGATAACGCCAACTAAATGACTATCTATGAATTGGAATGGACCGAGAAAAAAACTATAGTGCATGTATGATATTAGTATATATTTCGAGTAAATAAATAATTTTGCATTACTTCTACCGCGTTTGCAGTAAATCACAATTCTCAGACCGTAAAACCGCTCAAATATCTTCAAAATTGAAAATTTTAGCAAGGTGTTATCTCCTAAATTATAAGTAGGCGCTTTCATTAGGTCAAATACAGTAGTCTATTACATCAATCCTGAAGCGCAGACAAATATCATACATATAACGATATTTTTCATTTACTTGTTAGACGAAGGTATTGTTAAAATGGACAAATTGTTAGTTTTGTATATAATCTATTTGAGTTTAAAGGAGTTTTAAAAAACATGTATTAAAACGAAAAATAAACAATAACAATTCAAGTACAAATGGTTTGGTAAAGCATGTTTAAGCTTGAATAGTGTACTTATATAAAGCAGTGAATAGTGCTTTCTTAAAACGAAAAATAAATAATAACAATTTAAGTAAAACTAGTTTAATAAAGCGCGTGGTTAAGTGTGAATCGTTTGAATCGTGAATACTTATATAAAGCAGTGAATAGCGTTTTCTTGATAACAATGGCTTACAGCAGTAGAAAAAAAGCAGGTACAGAAAGTGATAAAGAAACACATGCATGCGAGCCTTGCTCCTTCGATGAACAAGAAGTAGAGGCTGTGGGATTCTGTGTTGCTTGTGTTGAATATATGTGTACAACATGCGTTCGCGATCACAAGAGAAACAAAATTACTCGCCAGCATACTATGTTGCAAGACAATGACATCCCCGCCAGCGCAAAGTGTTTTAAAAAAATAATGGATACGATGGTTTGCTCCTCTCACCCAGAAAATGAAGTAGAATACATATGTGAGGACCACGATGAATATATATGCAATGTGTGTTTTGCGAGACATCATAGGAAATGTGACCGTGTTGAAGACATTGCAGACACTTCCAACGAAACGGAATGTTTTTCAAGACAAAAAGCAAGATCTGAACTTAACAGACTACACTTACTTTCAAAGAAGATAATGCTTTTAAGAAAAACGAAAGAACGTAATATTGAATATCTTCGTGAGGAAGAAAAACATATTTCTGAAGAACGGATTATTCTGATTAAACAGATTCAAGAAGAACTGGCAAAACTAAAGGAGCTGTCTGAAATGGAAACTAATAATTCAGTCGAGAAAGAAATTATAAAAATTAAAAGAGATATCACAAAACAAGTGAATATAGAAAACGATCAACATGAAGACATCGATTTGCTTGACACAGTTTTAAAGGTTGGTAATCTTAAGCAAATTATAGTTGTGTCAAACAAGATTCTGAAGAAGTTAGAAGTATCCGAGGCAGAAATAGAAAGAGAATTTAAGAAACCAGAAATTCACATAACTTTTAAACCAACTTTAACGCATTTACCAACAGAGGCACTGGGGGAAATTTGCATTGAAGAAAGAGAACCACAGAACAATATCATGGATATTGAAAACGGAAGTTGTTGTGACGAAGAACGTGCACAAAATAATGAAAGTAGAGGAAAAAAGAGAAACGACCTAAAGAAGAATGTTTCTGTAAGACAATGCGGCGAATATGAAACAATACAAACGTCTAAATTAGACGCTGCCACCAATACATACGTTGAAACCAGTAG